>JANVCL010305648.1:0-18060 GCA_026546855.1 Erythroxylum incrassatum
CTTAATTTTATATTTGTATGATGATGATTGTCTTTTTTTATATTAATTGTGGTTATTATTTATATGTGAAATATTTACAAATTATTGTTATTTCATATTAATTGTGATTATTATTTATTATTATGATTTTTGAAAACATGGTTGATGTTAACTTGTAAAGTATACAGTACAACTGTACAATATACCAATGGACTATTTTGCAAATTTTAAAAAATTTCGTGGACTATTTTATAAATTTAAAAAATTACTCGAAACCGAGTACTGCTACAGGTTTGTACCGTACCAGAACCTAATCCGGTACTGTCTGGTACAGTATTCGCAACTTTGGATAAAGGTACCGAAAATTAGTATAAACTTTATCTTTTAATATTTCAATACCTAAATTCCAATTTTATATTATTATATTAGTTCTCTTAATTTCGAAACGAATCATGTAGTTAACTTTTTGAGCATGTGATTTTAATTGAAAAAAAGAAAAGAGTAACATTGTCTCTTGTTTCTCACTTTAACCCTAAATCCACCATCTTCTCTTCTACGTCAAATTCACCATCCTCTTTGGTACATCCACCAAAAAAGAAACCTTTATTCCACTATTTTCCTACTTTCTCAATCCAACCCGACACCAACCATTGCCCATCCTAGAAATCAATTATAATATTAGTAATGGCATTGAGTCGAGTTGAAAAATTTTATCTAAGAGCTTAAGCCTAATTTGAAGTTTGGATAAGTCAAGATACATAACTAAAGTCTGATTGGAAAGTGATACCTAAAGTCTGATTGGAAAGTGACCTGAATTCCACTCAGACTTCAAGGCAAAGACTCACGAATCGAACTTGATTAGGTTTAAATGGTCTAAAGTCTAATCAGAATCAAACTCAGCTCGAGATTTTAGTTTTGCATAAATAATTAATTAATAACTATATAGAGAAAGAATTACGTATAAAGAAAAAAATATAGGGTTTGATGCAAGTTTATTACTATTGATTATAAAGTTATCATCTAGTTTTCGTGAATTCCAAATTATCCAACAGACCATGCTTGTCAACATTTTATAAAATGTATCCACTACTATGGATTAATTGAGTAACTTTTCCCTATTCAACCAAATTCATACCCTAAAATAATTGGTTTATGACTTCAATAAGTATCAGCTCGAGATTTTAGTTTTGCATAAAGAATCAATTAATAACTATATAGAGAAAGAATTACGTATAAAGTAAAAAATATAAGGTTTGATGCAAGTTTATTACTATTGATTATAAAGCTATCATCTAGTTTTCGTGACTTCCAAATTATCTAACAAACCATACTTGTCAACATTTTATGAAATGTATCCACTACTATGGATTAGATGAGTAACTTTTCCCTATTCAACCAAATTCATACCCTAAAATAATTGGTTTATGACTTCAATATGTATCCTTATTTTTTATCTTTGAAATAACTTGTTTAGAAGTTATGAACTTCTTCCTTTAAAGGCTTTGATATGGATAGTTTATTAAATTAGTAGTTAAGGTTTTGACAATTATAAGGGATGCTTACGATGATATAGGTATGCTCTTTGCTTTCTCTAAGACACTCATTTTCTTTCTTCCTTCGTCGCAAATTGTCTAATAGCTTTTTTTTTTCTCTTTAAACACAAACTAATCACTCTTAAACTTAGAATTAAAAGTTTTGATATTCCCTTTCTTCTTGTTTCCTTTAATAATTTTTCTCTTTTACTTATTTAATAGTTTTGAAAATTGGAATCAAGAGTTCTGAAACTCCTTTTCTATCGGTTTCCTTTAACAAGTTTTCTCTTTTACTTATTAGCAAGGATCTTTATTTTCCCTATTTGAAATAACTTATTCTATTGAATTAGTAGTTAAGTTTTGAAAGTTTTATGCTTATATGACATAGGTATGCTCTTAGCTTTTCTCCAAGATGCTCATTTTTCTTTCTTCCTCCATTGTAAATTATCTAATAGCCTTTTTTTGTCCTTAAACACCAACTAATCACTCTCAAACTTGGAATTAAAAGTTTTGAAATTCCTTTTCTTCCAATTTCCTTTAGTAATTTTGCTCTTTTACTTATTCAATAGTTTTGAAACTTGGAATCAAGAGTTCTGAAACTCCTTTTCTACCGGTTTCCTTTAGCAAGTTTTCTCTTTCACTTATTATCAAGGATCCTTATTTTCCCTCTTTGAAATAAATTATTCAGTAGTTATGAACTTCTTCTTTTAAAGGCTTTGATATGGACATTATATTGAATTAGTAGTTAAGTTTTGAAAGTTTTAAGGCATGCTTATAATGACATAGGTATGCTCTTTGCTTTTCTCCAAGATACTCATTTTCTTTCTTCCTTTATAAAAAAGTTGTTTAGTAGCCTTCCCCCCCAAACATCAACTAATCAGTATCCAACTTAGAATAAGGAGTTTTGAAACTCCTTTTCTTCTAGTTTTCTTTAGCAAGTTTTCTCTTTTACTTATTTAGTAGTTCTGAAACTTAGAATTAAGAGTTCTAAAAGTCTTTTTCTACCAGTTTCCTTTAAAGCGTTTGACGTGTATAGTCTATTGAATTAGTAGTTAAGGTTTTGAAACTTTTAAGGCATGCTTACAATGGCATAGGTATGTTTTTTTCCCTTCAAGATGCTCATTTTCTTTCTTCCTTCCTTCCAAATTGTCCAATAGCCTCTTTTTTTCCCCAAAACACCAAGTAATCACTCTCAAACATGGAATCAAGAGTTGTAAAACTCCTCTTCTTCCAGTTTCCTTTAGCAAGTTTTTTCATTTACTTATGAAGTCATTCTGAAACTTAGAATCAAGATTTCTAAAACTCCTTTTCTGTCAATTTCCTTTAGCAAGTTTTCTCTTTTACTTATTTACAAGGATCCTTATTTTCCCTCTTTGAAATAACTTATTTAGTAGTTATGAACTTCTTCTTTTAAAGGCTTTAACATGGATGACTATTGATTAAGTAGTTAAGGCTTTGAAAGTTTTAAGGCATGTTTACGATGACATAGGTTTTTCCAAAATACTCATTTTATTTCTTCCTTTGATCACAAATTGTCCATATAGCTTCTTTTTTCTCCCTAATCACCAACCAGTTACTCTCAAACTTAGAATCAAGAGTTTTGAGACTCCTTTTCTTTTAGTTTCCTTTAGCAAATTTTTTCTTTTACCCTTAAGATTTTAACTTCAAGACTTTACCTTCTCTTAATTAATTATAATTGATGAGTAGGACATTGAAATAGTGAATTGAAGGCTAAATATGAAGAACTAGATATCCACATCCTTTGCAAAGTCATTTGACTGAATCATAAAATCTTTGATCACTTTGTAGGGGCAATATTGAAAAAAACTTCCATCTTAATATGGTCGATCATAATGGTTCTAGTAGTAATATCAAAAAATACATTTGGGTTTTTGAGGATTAGAGGCCTCAATTGTTATTGTCTTTAAGGTATAAAATCTCATAGAGAAAAAAGAACATTAGACTTCACAGATCATAGGTAAGTGTCCACATACTTCCAACTTTCAATATGGAAGTATTGATGCTTGTGAAAGCGTATAAAGAGTGTATGTATATTATATCTTCTCAAAGAAAGCAATAACTAGAGGGAATGGGGGAGAAGGAGGTGAGAAGGGGAAGTGGTTGTAAGGAAAAAGTGGGAGACTAAAGGAGGAGACGACTAGGAGAGCACAGAGCATTGGAGGAGGAGGAGACAAGAATCACTATTATGTTTATTGATTTTAAATGAATTAATCTGCAGACTAAAGCTTGAAGGAGGAGTAGCACGCGAGGGTTAGTATAAGTAAAACAATGTCATTTTAACAAGGTAAGATTCACATATTGAGTGTAGACAAAGTTTGTTTTTTTTTAAAAATTATGAGCCTAGTTGGAAGCCCAGTCAACTTAAACTTAGCTTGTTGACTTTGAGTTAGATTAAGTCAGGCTCAAGCACAAATGTCATCCCTAATAATATCACTACTTCAAAAGTAGTGGTTTGTATGTATACAAGCCTAGTTGACAAAACCATGTAATTTGGACTATGAGGGTTTTATAAACAAGTAACTAATTTAGTTTATTAATGAAATCATGAACTAGGTATATAAGACACCAAAAATTAATAGCCACTAAAAGTTTTACCAAGCTAGTGCTGTGACTTTAGAAGAATTGGTAGCCATTGTTAAAGCTTGAAAACTCGATTAGTAATTAGTGACATTTTGTCTAGAAATAATGATGGATTTACTGTAAATCTTGTAGCACTAAGATGGAGATGAGGAAGGAGAAGAGAATGATTGAGACAAGAAGTTGTTGGTGACTTTAAAGGTTTTAACGATATTATAAATATGATATTTTTTGAGTAAGAAATCTATAAACTAGAAAGAAAGAATTTAATGGCTTTTGATGTGCCACTAGCATTATTTTTATCAGAATTAAAATGAAAATTTGAGAGGGATAAAGGAAGAAGAAGAAGAAGAATAAGAATCCATAAAAAAGCATATTTTTATGAGGTTATATGTGAGGGACAAAGAAGAAGAAGAGGAAGTCATAAAAAAGCATTTTCTTATAAGGTTTTATTATATGCTACATGGAAAGAGAAAGATGTTGCAATGTTAGTCCTAGAGACATTGTCAAATTCAATTTTGGAGATACTTTTTAAAATGCACATATCCTTTAAAAATTGATCAAAGATTTATCAACTACAATATGATGAACATGTTATATCAAGTTTTTGGTTCCAACTTGGCATATATATATGTGAATTTATTTATGTGATGGAATTTACAATCTTTGTTATAGATTTTAGTCTTCTCTTATTAGAGAATCATTTCCTATAACCAAGAATCATAAAGAAGTAGGTTATTCAGGTTCAAAATATAAACCAAGTGAAATTGAAACTATTGTGATTGTAATTGGAGGTCACACTTTCTTTGGGAAGACAACTCATCTTGTAAAAAGCACCACTAATGTTATGGAATTTACAATCTTTGTTATGGTTTTCAGTCTTCTCTTATTAGAGAATTATTTACTATAACTAAGAACCATTGGGAAGGAGTTTACTCAAGTTCAACATAAAAGTAAGGTGAAATTGAAACTATTATGATTACAATTAGAGTTCACACTTTTTTTGGAAAGACAACTCATCTCGTAAAAAGCACCACTAATGTTGGATATTTAAAATATTTCTCTAATAGACCTTCTTATATAAATAGTTCTTATTATGATAAGAGATGTGATACACAATCTTGATTGAGACTAGCTAACAACTTGTTTTTATGGTTTTTTTAAATTATTTGATGGTTTTATGTTTCTAGTATTAATTAGAAACTTATTTATGCACAATCATTGTTATGACTATGACTAAAATCATTATAATTTATAGTTTAAAAAAACAAAATACATAATTTTTGTTAAAGCAACATATCCAAAAAAATTAATTAAATAAACCACTTATCAAGTCACATCTCTTAAATTAATGGCTAATAAAGACTAACATTAGGCTATATCACTTCAATTTGGACTTGTTTCTATAAGTTTTTGAAAGTTATGGATTTAAATATAAATATTTTCTTTATAAATATGCTGGCAATTTTCCATTCACTAAAAAATGTCTTAATAGATGACATTTATTTAACTTTACTTAAAATATATCATATTAAGAAAGATAAATGTTATCCAATATTCAAAATTTACTATCACTTATCACTATAAGGTGTAGTCAATCAATAAGAAAAAGATTAAAACTTTTCATCTTTTTCATGTATATAAAGTATTTGACTATATCTTGAATATTTAAGTAACTCTTGATGGAACAATTTACCCAATAAAATAGATGAACAAGATTAGATAGTCAATGGAGTTAATATAGTTAGCAAAACTAAACCAAATTTGGAAAAGTAATCTCTTTAGTTTTCTTAATGTTATTAAGAAGGATAAATCTATAGAAATACTAGAGTTTAGGTCTAGATGATAAGTGTGAATTGCATCATATTTTAGGGCTTAGTTTGATATGTATTTAAGTATTAACTTAATCGTTTAGTATATGTTTAGGTTATAATTGTGTTAGTTTATGAATTAATTGTGTTTAAGTGTTTTTATGGGTTAGTGCAAGTCTTTGAGCTTAATTATTATGTCTTTAAGATACCTTGACGTGTTTGATAGTATTATAGGGTCAACATTGAAGAATGGAAAAGTTTAGGAGACATTTGGGCTAAAACAGTGGCCTACGATCATGGCACAATAGGCCATAATTGTGATAGAAGCATGAAAGTTGGCCCACGTCATGACAGAAGGCTTAGAAATAGGGCACGATCATAGCTTGTTAGGCCACAGTCGTGGCCTGCATCAGGCAAATGCGCAACCACTTCCAAATTTCATGTTTTGAGAGATTTTTTGGACCTTTATGGCCCCGAAAAAAATCCTAGTTTAACTGTAAACACAAATGAAAAAAAAAATAAAAAAAAGAAGAATATAAAGAAAGAACTTTTGATCAACCACCACAATGAAACCCTAAAGGAGAGAACTTTAAGAGATCAAGAAAGAGAAGAAGGAAGGGAGAAGAGGAAGATGACGTAGACTCGATGAGCTTCCCGGAATAAGAAGTTTTCTGAAGTTGCAACCTCCCATTGTCCATTTGAGTTTTATTTCTTATGTGTTTCAATTTTATTTGATTGTAGAATTGGGATATATAATTTGAAGATAGAATTGAATTGTTGATTGATGTTCTATACTCACCTTTGGAATATTATTTTTTATTTAATGAAATATGATTGTTTTATATGTTTATTAAGTTAATTATGGTTTAATTATGCACTTCATATCTCGATAATAAACTGAGAGGGAAAATCGAGAAAAAATGATTAAATTAGGCTAATGACAGCTTGGTAATAGATTAAATTAGGTTGGTAAATCTTGCGTAAAGAGATCACAGATAGGTTTTAATCTAAAATTGTTAATCGTTATTCGTTGATTGTTTTCATTAAGTGTTAATTGTCAATTATTGTTTTGTTATTTGATTTGGTTTGTTTGATTTATTTAGTTATTGTGTTTAAATTCTAGGATTATATTAACCCTCCTCGTGAGATCGACACTTTAGGTACTATGCGAACGACCCAGGCGCTTGTAGAATATCAAGGTTAAATATTAAAACTTACTCATATCGGAAAACCGCGATCAAGTTTTTGACACCGTTGTTGGGGAGACAATTAGTTTAGTTATTTAGTCTAAGCTTTTTCACTATCTTTTGTTTTAAATAATTAATATAAAAAAGAAAGAAGAAGAAGTTTAGGGCATAAAGTAGAGACACAACAAGACATCTTAGAGTGAGAATGAGACATCTGAAGAGCTAGATGCCAAGAAAAAATGGAAAGAACAATGATGGAAGATAGATATTGTAGGGAGCAAGGAACTTTTGTGAATTACAATGAGGGACAGTATAGTTGGGGAAGTAACAATCTTTATTGGAACCTGTACAATTCGAGGTGGCAGAATCACCCAAATTTTTTTGGTCCAATAATGCAAGGACTCACTTAGGACATCAAGACCTATTAGAATTTCAACAAGATGAGTCCAGTTCAGGGATTCTAAATTAGACAAGATCTTGGATAAGCTCACAGACATGGAAGAGAACCAAAAGAGAATGGAAGAGCAATTTGATCAAGTAACAGAAAATCATTTCGCTTCTATTCACAACCTAGAGATTCGAGTGAGATATCTTTCCTGTTAATTTTATAAAAGAAGCGTGGAAGACTCTTTGAGAAACATGTAATTACATCAGTGAGAGCAATATGAGGCTATCACACTTAAGAATGGGGAAGAGCAAAAAGAACCAATGGAACACCAATTTGAACCCCACCTTATTGAAGACCAAGAGATGAAGAAAGGGGATGAAAAAAAGAATGCCAACCCTCCTTATTATCCACCAGTTCTTGATATACCATGTGTGAACATCGAAAAATCTTTGGTAGATGTCCATAAATAGAACCTTATCCTTTAAATTAATGATGATCAAGTGTCATTCAACATGAATGATGTATTAAAGAATCCGAAGGAGAGTAGCTCATTCAAGATAATTGATGTGTTCGAATCTTCTGAAGAACAAAAGGACAAAGAACAAATGATAACAAACATTGAGTTTGAAGAAGCTAGGAAAGTCGAAGAAGCAAAGAAGACGAAATTGATTAAGGAAGAAAGAGAGAGACTCACCTTCTTAAAGGAAAAATTGTTGGATTCGATGGAAGATTCAGGGAGTTTTGTTATTCACTATTTTAATGACAATTTGTTAGTGAAAAGGAAATTACTTAAATTAATTGGTTTTCTCAACTTCATCAATATTGTGGTTCTGATCATTTTGCAATTTGTAGCATACTCACAGGCTATAAAATTGATGTTGAACGAGAAGGGTGGAAGCAAGTCACTCATAATTGATCCTAGCTGAGTTTTAAAGGATGAAGGTCAAGCTAATGACCATAAATTAGCATGTTTAGTAGTTAGATTTAAATTGTTGTGTAGTTAGGTTTGTTTTAAATTATAAAATAAGTTTTGAATGATTTGGAATAGTTTGGATTGCTAATTCTTTTGTTCTCTTGAATCATTTATAAGATAGGGAAACACTCTCAATGTCAAGCGAATTTGGTCTTAACACTATCGCCATCACCAGCTCTATCACCATAAACAATTTCATGTTCTAACCCTTTTGTTTTCATTTTTGTTAGTATTTTATTCTTAGTTTTTCGTATTGTGTGTTTCTGCACCCCTCTCACATTGAGGACAGTGTGTTGTTTAAGTGTGGGGAGGGTTATGTGTTTTGCTTTGAGTGTGAACTTTGTATATTGTATGATAGTTTATTAGGTTGCATGAATTGTGTCAATGGCTTAGATGGATTGAAATTTATTTACTTTTGAACATAGTTTATTAGGTTGTGAAGAGTTATTAGCTTGCGAAATTAGTGAATTGGGTTCTTTAAGCTAATATACAAGTTAATTAGGAGTTAGTATGAGTTTTCCACCCTCTAAATTGTCACATTCATTCATAATTTTAGGTCTTTCGAATAAAGTAGCTTTGCTAGTGTATTTTTTTCATGAAAACGAGTAAGTAAAGCAACAAGGTAGGCCAAAAAATGTGTTTGTTAATTTTAAATAAATAACTATTCTGTTGGCCTTCGGAAAAGACAATTAAGAATGTGAAGTAGCTGAGCAACCAGATCGATACGCATCAAAATGTGTACCTCTGCGTCAAAAGGCTATAATGACGTTTTAACCAAGCAGCTTATTAAAAATAGGACTTAGTTGAGTAACCAGATCGACATTCATCACCAATGTTTCCCTCTGAATAAAAGACTAGGTCCATGTCCAAAAAAAATGTTTTCTAATAAAACTATCGAACTCGTAAATAGTTTAACTTTTCATGAAACGTATTTAGGAGTAGTTATGGAGTCTAAATGACTAAATAATTATTAATGTATGTGTGCAATTGAAAAGGGTAAACAATTTAACACTTGAGTCTGGATTAATATGTATATGTAGTTCATAGTCCCAAGATGTGGATTTTACATGTTAATGATTTGAAATGACTCGAATGATTGTGTTTAAAATTAAATTTATTTCATGAAGTTGAAGCCATTATCTCATTACTGCATTGTGTGTTGTGTGAATTTTTTTGTTTGTTTGTTGCTTTGTTCGCTTAAGGACAAGCAAACATTTAAGTGTGGGGATGTTGATAAGTGTGAATTTCATCATATTTTAAGGCTTAGTTTGATATGTATTTAAGTATTAACTTCATCTTTTAGAATGTGTTTAGGTTAGAATTGTGTTGGTTTGTGAATTAATTGTGTTTAAGTGTGTTTATGGGTTAGTACAATTCTTTGAGCTTAATTATTATGTCTTTAATGTACCTTATGTGTTTGTTAGTGTTTCATGGTTAACATCAAAGAACAGAGAAGTTTCAGAGACATTCGAGTTTAAACAACAGCACATGATCATGACTTACATGCCACGATCGTGACAGAAGGTTTAGAATCAGGCCACGATCGTGGCCTACGTCAGGTAGATGTGTAGTCACTTCCAAACTTCACGTTTCTAGGGATTTTTTAAACCTTTCGGATCCCCAAAAAATCCTAGTTCAACCCTAAACACAAACGAAGATAAATAGAACAAGAAGAACATAAAGAAAGGCTTTTGATCAGCCACCACAATGAAACCCTAATAAAGAGAACTTTGAGAGATCAAGAACGAGAAAAAGGAAGAGAAAAGAGGAAGACGACACAGAATCGACATGTTTCCCGAAATAAGAAGCTTTTCGAAGTCGCAACCTCCCATCATCTATTCGAGTTCTATTTCCTATGTATTTCAGTTTTATTTGATTGTAGAATTGGGATATAGAGTTTGATGAATTGTTGATTGATGTTTTATACTTACCTTTGGAATATTATTTTTGATTTAATGAAATCTGATTGTTTTTTGTGTTTATTGAATTAATTGTGGATTAATTTTGCACTTCTTATCTTGATAACAAACTGAGAGAGTGAATCGAGAAAAAAATGATTAAATTGGGCTAATGAGAGTTTGGTAATTTAATAGATTCAGAATTAAATCAGGTTGGTAAATCTTACGTAGGAAGATTTCAGATAACTTTCCAATTATTTATTAGAGAACTTAAGAACTGATTAGGTTTTGGATAAGTTGTTAATTGAGAGATTACAACTTCCCATAATCTTTAGGGTTTATGCTTTAGGGTTCAATTATAACTTGAGAGAGGGTAATTGACCCTAGGATCATCTAAAACTATTAATTCGATAAATCGTAATTGGTTAGGTTAGCATTAAAGATAGATAATTTTCCCTTTCTATCTTTTAGTTAACTCACTAGGTTGAATTCTAAGGTGTGCTATCATCGTTATCAATCAATTTCCATTATTTGTTATTCATTTTTAATATGAAATTGTTAATCGTTGTTCATTTATTGTTTTCGTTAAGTGTTAATAGTCAATTACTATTTTGTTATTTGATTTCGTTTGTTTGATTTATTTAGTTCTCGTGTTTAAATTCATTGTCTGTTAAATTTCTACTTAATAGTTTCTGACCTTAGATTTTAGGATTAGATTAACCATATTCTTGGGATTGACACCTTAGATGCTACGCGAACGACCCATAGGCTTGTGGAATATCGAGGTTAAATATTAAAACTTACTCATATCGGAAAACTGCTATCATTAGATAATAATGAATTTAGGTAAGGAATTAACAAAACTTTAAAAACTTGTAAGATTTTTTATATTGACCATTTTCATGATGAAATAATGTCTTAAAGTAATTTAAAGCACTTAAAATTTATCAATTGATTAATTGTCATCAATTTGATTGACTAACCAATACCCTCTTCCAAAATTTAATCATGTTTCATAATTTTATTAACCAATTAAAATTTGTAGTTTAGTTAATCAAACAAACCTTAATCAATTAATCAAAGCTCTTTTTTCTCTTGTTTACTCTTTAAATGTAGCCATTCAGTCCATTCTAGTCAACAAAACCTCCTCTTTTCCTTATCAATGAAATGATAAATTATTTCAAAATATCATGACCTTTGAAAGTTCTATAAAAGACTATCGTAATCTTCAATTTTTAGTATTAAATAACACCACATTTCAGAATTTATACACACATATTTAATATTGAAAATGTTTCTATGATCCATTAACTTTACTAAAGTGCCATGTCTTATAAAACATACTTATAGACAAGTATTCAACTTTGTTTTTAGATACAAAAAACAAAGTTGAATACTTGTCTATAAGTATGTTTACAAAAAACTACTATTTAAGCCTTTGTACTCATTCCTTGAAGTTAATTAGGGACCAAATAAACAAATTATACTTCTTCTTTAAACTCTCCAAAAGAAAAAAAAATAAAGATTACACTTCAAAAATTTCAAGCCAATAACATATCATTCTTGCAAAAATTAAGTTAACCATTGACAAAGGTGAGTATTTTGCTTATATTTTTGTTACTAATTATAACACTTACTAATTTTTCTGTCCATTTTTTCTCCCTCTCTTTTTATTGCAAACTCATAACATTACAAAACTTTCCCAAATGATGATTAACTTTAGAAATGGGTGGTTGTGATGATAATGACAAGTTTCTTAAATAGAGAAATAAGAGGATTGATGAGAGTAACCTTTTGATGAGTCCAACATTGATGAGGGTTAGGATGTTAACCATGCCAGTGTTTGTTAAACTAGTTTATGGGTACTTATGAGTTTGGTGATAATGTTTAGATGTTGTGGTAGAATAGTAAGGTTAGAGAGAATTTTGGCTTTGGTAGCGAGAATTTAAGGAATCACTTTTGATATTCAAAGGAAGAGATATTTGGTGATTAAAAAGGAGAGATAGATAAACATGATGTTTCATTATATACTACACCATTTAGTTTCACTAAGGGATATTTAGATACTTTTTAATATAAATTAATATATTGTGATAAAGATGTGATTAAAAAAGATTAAGATGTAAACAAAGTTAACATATACTAGTAACATCTTTAATACCGAGATATATGTGTATGAATTCTCAAAAGTGTTTTTTTAACAATAGAAAACAAAAGTTATGATATTTGTAAAACACTTAAAAGTCAAGATATTTGAAATAATTTATCTTAATTTTATAGGAGCATTGAGACTTAAAAGCTAGTTTTAATCTTTTTGTTATAAATATGATCCTTTAGAGATGTAGAAAGTTCTTAAGATCTTAAAATATATTTTAAACATTTATGTGAAAATCAATATTTTATGAGATTAAGTTTGAGAGAAAATTAAAGAGTATTTTAAATTTTATAATATTTTTCATATTTTATTCAAACTTCTTTATACAATGTTTTTGTTAATTAAATAACTTATATTTAAGTTTGTGAGGAGAGTCACAACGATAATCATTTTTATCATTATCTTACTTTGATTTAAAAAATGAAAATTTAATTGATAAAATATTTGCATTAAACTTTAAATTATTCATAAAGGCTAACACCTAATATTTAACATTTTATATATTAAATTTTAATATTAATATTTATTTATAGAATGATCGTTATTTATATGAAGCTAATAATATTTTGAAGTTTTTACCACTATATCAATAAGTCATTATCCTTATCATTTACTAAATTTGATATCATTAATAAATTTTGTATATAAAAATTATTTTGCAAATAAGCGTTAAGTTTAAGAGTCAATTTATAAACATCAAAATCTTAAGAACTTATTTCAAATTTTTTTGTGAAAATCGTCAATTCTTACTTTATCCATTCTTAAATATAAAATAAAAGAAGGTTTCTCTTTCACATTTTAAAGAAAGAAATGCCAAGGAGTACCCTACTTATTACATTATAATAATTTGATTTCATTCATTAGAAATGATTAATATTATGGATTGAGACTCTTATATAGATGATGTGATAAGAGGATATAAGATAAAGAGTAATGCATCTTTAACTCTTACTCTTACTTAAAGATTTCTATATACATTGTTACGATATCAATTTTGGATTCCAATTATGAAAAAACAAAAGAATATAGGAGACAATAAGAAAGCAAAAACGCAAAAATTTATAGGTTTCGATTAAAATATGTGACCTATGTCCGTAAGCAAGTTAACAAAATTCTTTTATTTTCGTGAGAAAGATGATACAAGGAGAAGTATGACTGTAACCTTTCAAAGGTTCTCACCAAGGTTTTATCCAATCTTAACTTATAAAACCTGTATAAAACTATTTATAGAACTAGGGTTACCAATAAGAAGTTTAATTATGGTAAAACTTTATTGTGACAAAAGCCTAACATTACTAATATTCTATTTCCACATAAACTTAAGGTCACTAAAACTCTATTTCTATGGACAGCTAGTGACATTGCAACTTTATTTCACAAAAAGCTTAAGGTCACTAAAATCCTATTTCACGTAAGTCAAAGCATATTTCACAATTATCTACCTTGACTTGAATTCTCTAATGTCTAACCATGAATCACTTCCTTCCTACATAAGCCCCTAAGGGCTTCAAGGTATGTGAGCATTCAACAAGTCTAAGTCATACATGAACTTTTCTACAGGTGATAGATGCAGAATTGAACATAATTATCCCCCATATTTGATGTATTTTTGTTTGATATTTTATACTTTTGTTGTATACTTAGTACTAAATTCACTTAAAGTGTGTTTACAAAGTATAATTATCTTCATAGACTTAAAGGAGAAGAATTTAGATGAAAACACGACATAAAATGAAGATTCAAAGCATAAAAGGGATGCATGTGCATGCAATAGCCTATGCACTTCTCTCAGACTGTGCAAATTTGTGAATTTTGGAGATTTTGGGTTATGCATGATTTGATGCACAATGTGCATCAGCCCTTGCTTCCCCTTAGAACCTTAAATTTAAATATAAAAGGACGTTTCAGCCTTAAATAAGGGGAGTATACATTAGGAGGCGATTTAAAACGTTGAATTGTTCTCAAGGGCCAATTTTGGTTTAGAGAAGTGGAAAAAATGAAGAAATCATCAAAAGATCCATCAGAATATAAGATCAAACCTCTACATCGCAAGAATACTCAATAGAAGACAACTAAGAAGATTTAGAATTACAAACCTATTTTTTTCAATTTGTTTTTGTTTCTATTTATATTTGATTTTGTATTCAATAATGTGTAACTAAGCATCTTGTTAGTATTTAGGTTAGATGAACCCTATGTTGATACTTTAATATAATTTGATTCTTTTATTAATGCAATTGGTTTGATTGATATATTTTATTTGATTACGTGTTTTGTTTATGTTATAATAGATCTGGAATAATAGATCATAATCTGATTTCAACATAAAGATTGAGAAATCTTGTTTATAAATAGATTTACCGTAATTGCATGGAGTTGATTGCAATTTGAGAGATAGGATGACATAAATCTTCAAATCAATAAACACAATCCAATAAACTTTAACTTGAGTAATTCAGTTGAAAACTTTAAGACTAGTTATTAATGGACTCAAGGTCAACTATTAGCATACCATAGGAATCTCCACAATCCAATAAATCAATAAAACAATTTCATAATAAAAGATCAATCAATTAAGGGTTTTAGGGGGAATTGAAACTTAGATGTTAATTTTCTAATATCGAAAGTTTACTAAGTGCTTCTTTAATTCTCTAATTCATCTTGTTGCCTAACTATTATTTTTGTTTAAGGTCATATTTTCTTTAATATTAAAAATCACAATCAATTCTTAGACTAGATAATAGGATAATGGTAATTACTAGTACTTATAGTCCTCGTAGGATTGACTCGTACTTGTTGATATTAGCTATAACTACGTCGTACACGTGAGGTTATTTCAATATTGAAAAACTAAAAAAATAGTCAATCAGTAGGCAATGACTTTATTAACATGATAACTGTATCCTATGAAGTATAAACCTTTCTTGATAAGTATGATCAAATGCAATCAATTTTTTGATCTTATGAAACTTTACTTCCTTAACCATAGTCCCTATTCACCTTTTTTTTTCCTTACTTTTTTTAGTCTTATGAAAGATAATTTCATCCTCATCATTGATGGTACGAGCATATATGAATGAGTCTCCCTATCCCTATCTCCTTAACTACCTAATGTTCCTTCTCAATCTATCCTTAACTATATAATGCTCATGATTTCTTTTTGACATTGTTCTATCCCTTTAAATAAAATTTTTAGGTCCCTTAGCATCTATTATAGGCTATTCTAGTACTACATTTAAACTAGTATTACTTATTAACCCTAAAAATCCTTTCCATATGTTTACATCAACATATGTCTTTCCCTAAACATTATATCTCTAAAGATTACCCTAGACTTTTTATCAAGTACATGAAACTTGCAAAATTCAATCTCCCCATATTTGTCATCCTTCACTAAGCTCCCTTTAAAAAGTTCCGTCATCTCTTATTTAATAAGATGAATCACTCATATTTTGCAATACTACTTTCTTTCATAAAGATTGAGATAAGCATCGACCCCATTATTGTCTATTCTATTAAGACGTAAATACCATACTGTAACTTTCTTTTTATCATAACCAATGCACTCTTTACCACTTTATATTGTCCATTATCACCTAAATATTTATCCCACTGACTAACTATAGAAATCAGATTCTTTCAAAGCTTAGGAGTGCACTAATCATCTTGTTGGGCCCCGTTTTTAAAACCCAACTATCCAAAATCGTAAAGCGTGAGTGGTCTTCCTTGTAGGGTTAAACCAATGTGCCCTCAACGGGTCCTCATCATTCTTTTTACATCTTTAGCCACAAAGGCGAGCCCATACAATGGAATCACAAAAATCGCAATTGACTCTTCAAACTTGTAGCTCATAGTATCTAGGTTATTTTGGAGCAAGAACCAACTAAATCGGAGTTCTATAAATGAAGATATGCTTCATAAACCAAAGTATAATCATGTCCCAACATGCTCTCCCAACCAACCTCTCACTTCCTTCCAATCAATCTTTTTTAATTTGAAACCAATGGCTATAAATTTTTATGGGAAGGTAGAACAATGTGTTAGAAATCTAAGGCCTTAAGAATCACCTCAAATGGAGGTTGGACGAAGAGGTTATGGCTAAATGAATCCAATATGTTCATGTTCTTACTCACCTTAAACATGCCTTGGCGCAAATGCCATAACTCTCATTTCATATGTCGGATTGATTTCTTTTTTAGATGGTTTGAAAGGAGACTTCTAGGGTTACAACTTTCATGAAGAGCAAAAAACTGAAATTCTATCATTTTGGGGGTCAAAAACACGGACCGTGTAACCTTCTAGTGAAAATGGAGCTCCTGTACTATTAAGTCATTTAAATTACACATATTTGGACGTAATTATTGTCGATATGTTGAAATTATTATCTGGAATTAATGGAATTGTTTTATAATTGTTTACAGATAGTATTCAACACTCTAAAGACGAAAAAAGATCGAAAAAAGGAAAAATATAGAAGAAGTCTCAAATCTGCAAAATTTCAGAATTTGTCTCTAATTAGAACACAACTATCCGAGATTTGCTGGACTTCTTTTCAAGATGTCTTCCACCAAAATTAAAAGACCAATCAATATAGATCAAGTCAAATCAAGATAACGAGGAGGTTTAATTCAAGAAGGAGACCATCGGATTTTTCTATTTATCCAGCAATGGCCGTATGTCTTTTTCTGGCTTGTTTTTCCAGATCATCGTCGTCTTCTCTATTTTTCTCCAGCAACTTGCCGCATTCTTCCCTCTTCTTGCTTTTGTCGTTTTCTTTTGTTGTTTTTCAGAGTAGACTGCCGCATCTCCTTTGCTTATTATTTCATCATCGACGCACCTCCTGTCTTCTGATTTCTTGTTTTTCCTAAGCTGCCGCAACCCACGTCTTTCCTTGGTCCACGTTTTTCAATTATTCAACAGTAGATCATCATATTTTCTCCTTAAGGCTTCCGCACACGCTGGTCTACCTTCATTCACGTTTCTGAGTGTTTCAAGTACATCATCGTCGCACATCCTCCCCCTAGACTGCCGCTACCCTTGGTCTTCTCTGTCTACGTTTCTCAATTCTTCAACAGCACCATCACATAACCTTTTCTCTTGGTTGTCGCATCTTGCTCTAATTAGTTTCATAGTTTAATTCTTTTACAGCTTCCAAGTAGATTAGTCGCATAGATTAGGGGATTTAGATATTGTGATTTTCTGTTTTCTTATCTTTTAATTTCTGCAGATTTCAATTATGGATTTTATTATTTTCAGTAAAGACTAGTTATGGAGACTATTTGTTTTATTGTTTCTTTTGATTTCAATTTAATTATGGTTAACTAATTTTCTTGTCTTGGTTGAGAGATCCATGTTCCATGTTATTATGGTGAGATTTTCTGGATATTTTTCATATTGTTAACGTACATTGGATAATTTCAGATTTATCTTTCTAATTGGATTCGTTAGTTTCTAGGAGCGCTACTAGGAATTAATTGATTCAACTGCTAGGTTAACAAAATCTGACGTTCAATTTTGGTAACCACAAGTAGCAATTAGG
>JANVCL010308956.1:0-18002 GCA_026546855.1 Erythroxylum incrassatum
AAGCCCCAGTACCAGTAACGGAGCCAAAAATTTAAGATAGGAGGGTCCAAAAATTAATTTTTTAAAATTTTAAGGGCCCAGTACATTACTGACTCTTAAATAACTCTATCTTTATATATATATACATATATTAAAAATAATTTAAAAAAAAACTTGGGGAGCCCAATGACCCTCCAAGTCTCCATGTAGCTCCGTCTCTGCCCAGTACTACTTTGATCATTAATTATCATGGTTTTAATATATGGGTTGATAGTTGTTACTCATTATGCTTCTCTTTGTTATCAAATTTCATCTCAACTAACCAAAATTTTAAATTAGAAATTGCAAAATATCATTAATTATTATAAATTATGATTTAAAAAGTAAGATTAGGAGTTAAAATGACAAGATTTTTAATAATTTTAAGTTTTAAAATGAATTTTAAAATTTAAATATAAAATAGAATTCAAATTTTTATGGCACATTCTGACTTAAAATTATTGACCGTAAAAAAGATACGGTATATGTATATATCTTTGTTGAATAAAGTTCGATTATGTTTCGAATTATCCTAATTAAGAAAAGGAAAGCCAACTGGACACGCCGACGTCCTTAATCTTAATGTTGAAATTTATATCATCCACCAAATAATATGTGCTTCTAAAACTATATCCATTAACAGCAGAATAGGAGCAACCCCATTTCTAGTACTATAAACTGGGAATTTGGGATTGCTTTGCACGAGCTTCTACTCTAATAACCTCCTAGCTCTCAAGAAGTGGTCCAAGTTAAACCATTAACAGCGTAATGCCTTTGCTTCAGTTTCTAAGAAAGACGACTCCTTTAGCTAAAACCTAATTCGTTTGTACTAATTGGAATATAGATACTACTAAGAGCAATGAGAAATTATATTTCCATAGAACAAAGTTAATTACAGAAACAAACAAAACTTACATAAGATAAAAAGGAAACTAGAGATCGATCATTGGAGGTTACTGAAATTCAATTTACATTGCATCAAAACCTTAAGACAAATCCATGCCAGTAGCAGATTCAAGTTCAAGCAGCAAACTCGAAGGTATTACCCCTGAAAGGCTCTCCCACATCTGAGGAGGGATGAACACATCATCAAAACGGTCGAAACAGAAATCAAGTGTTTGAGGTTGTTCTCTATTAGGATCCAGTTCCACCACTCTAGGGACCTCTTGTGCATGCTCATGATAATGATGACCATCATCATCATCAACAGCAACAGTCTTCCTAGTACTCTTTGATGCATCCGGAACCGTCTGATGATGGCCACCACCAACAACGTCATAGCCATCCATCTTACTGGGGTCAGGCAATTCTGCATCTTGGCCTGTGAGTTCTTGCACCAAAGCCCTGAATTCTGAGGCACTGGTCTTGAACTTCATGGGGTTGGATATGTACACAACTTTCATAGGCCTTCTCTTGATTTTGGTCTTTCCGGTGCTTGTTTTCCTGCCCTTAACTATGTTGTTGTCCATGAATATGTGTAAGAGGCAGACAAGGTAGTCTGAAATTCAGAGAAAGAGGAAGTTGGCGTGCTTGTTACAGAGATTGGTGGGTTAATAGAAAGAGAGGAGGTGACGACGACGACGATGATATAGAGGCTGTTTCGTGGAAATGTGAGAGAAGTGACAGAGGATAAGGGAGAACGTACGGAACATGAAACAAAGGCAAAGAGTTTTTTGTTTTAGAATAAAAGGAAACAGAACAGGAAATTAAAATAAGAGAAATATTCATCCCAAGCGCAAACCAAAGAGAGTAGCTTCCAAGCCCAACAATGTCTCTACTCGCTAGATACATGAAACGTTCTTTTCATCATGTGAACATTTGGACCGAATTATAATTTGAATTGATTAATTTAGACTTTTGAATATCCTATAATCTTAGTTGGACATGAAACTTTCTTTTCATCATTTGATTCAATTATATTTTAAATTGATTATAATCTAAGTTGGACATAAAACTTTCTTTTCATCATCTTATCCGATTATAATTTGAATTGATTAATTTAGAATTTTATCCCTTAACTCAAGTCGGATTAAATCGAATTTGGGTTGATTTATCAGTTCTATTTATCGGTTAGTTTTTAGATTTATTGAAAATTCTATATCAAGAGAAATTGGTGATGAGATTTTTTTAATCTAATACTTTTCTCTTAAAATCAATTATTAAAAGATTGACCTGATTCAAAACCGTTAAAACCTTTAATTGACTAATTTTTTAGTTTAATTTGTAAATTTTCACTTCAATTTATTTAAATAACTCTTATTATTAAAAATCAATCAGTTTATTAAATAGTTGGTTAATTTCCATGAACTAATTGATTTTTATAAACCAAATAAACTAATTAATTTTATTTAACAATCTTATTTTTCAATTAAACTTCAAATTTTTCGATAAATAAGAACAGTCTTCTTCAATAATATTTCAAATCTTTAATTTTATTTAATCTTTAACTAGTTTTATAACAGTCTAATCTATATGAACTTTTTAAACCTTAAACCTCTTATTTTACTGGTTTAATTTTCGATATAGTTTTTAAAACATTACCTAAAATACAATAAATGTGTAAAGAAATGATAGAAGAAGAAAATTAATGAGTTATACTAAAATACAATAAATTCGTAAAAAAATCAATGTTTTATTAGAATAAAGTATTTAGATTTGTAGCTAGTTATCTTAATTACTTTCAATTTATTTTATGGTGTAAATAAAAATATTAAACTAAATTCAAATATATAATTTTAAGAATTTGATTAAAAATTATCAACTCTATCTTAATTGATAATAAGATGATATAATACTAATGGACCTTGTTTTAATGAAGAATTTTAAATTATATGCCTTTATTATAGTGATGGAAATCAAATACTAAGTATAAAAATAATATGAATTAAAGAATAACTTGATCTTTTACTTTAATTAATATTACGTGCGATTTGAATCGAATTTTATTATTGTACATGATTTTCATTAGATATTATTATTAATAAGGTTTGTTTTACTTATATTCACTCTTGATATCTTAATTGAAAGAAATTATTTTTTTCCATTGATTCCAATTGAAGATGTAAAAAGGATTAAAATTTAAAAAAAAATGAAAAGGAAATCTAAAGAGGAAATATTTTTGGGATAATTAATCTTTTTAAGAGCGTGTGATCCACGCTCACAAGAAGCAAGTGAAAGAAGCAAAGAAAAGCATAGCCATCAGTGAATCATAAATTCCACAGCAACTTTGTCTCGGTGACGTCATAAATATTTATGACGTCATCTTCCCAAATCTCACTCAGATGTAGAGCCTGGCCTAGGGGTGGCTGGACTATCGCATAGGCTTAAGTACATTCATCCAGATTCAAAGAATAGAGTTAATTTTTTAAGATTTTGAATTAATTTAAAAAATCGATTTTAAATCTAAATCTAAATTAAATTTTTAAATGTTATACTCAAAATAATGTTTTAGTTTAATTTATTAAAATAATATTAGCTTATATTTAAATTTTAAAATTTTAAAACTAAAATATTATTTCAAGAAGTAAAATTTAAAAAAACGTTACCAATACACAACGCTCTCGGTCTTGTAAGAACCTGGAGAGGGTCATAATATACGTAACATTCTCTTTGTATTTTTGCAAAGAAGTTGTCCTCGGAAAGTTGAGAAGTAAAATTAAATCAATATTAAATTTAATAACTCTAATTAAAGTTATCACTTAATATTAAATTATTTATTTATTAAATAATTTATTACAATTGTAAAATTGATAAATTATTATAAATATCACATCTAAAAGTCAATTTACAAATCATTAGAAAAAAGTCAATTACACTATTTTTACTTCTATACTAAAAGTGTTCATCCGGGGAAGTTTATTATTACCATTTTAAGTAAAACATGATGAGCAATCATGAGCCATGAGCCATGACCGATCATAAGTCATGACAAGCTCAATCGTACACACTAGTTCACACTAATGGTCAAATTTTGTAGCCACCCCTCTGCTTAGTCCTCAAAAAACTAGAAGCTTTTAGGGATTGATTCCACAATTGATGGGTTGAATTTTGCCACAAGAAATGATCATCGTCTAGAAGCAAAACCAATTTCAAAGAATCTAGATGGTGGAAAAATCGGTAACATTGTTGCTCAAGGCATACGAACATAATCCTTAAAAAGCTCCACCTTTTGTTTAGACTGTGGATTCATTTCTTGCACGTGGTTTGACTTTAATGATTCGGGAAAGTGTGTCCCAGTTACGCAACTCGCAAGGAAGCTGGCACTTGGAGACCACACAAATGAGATATTTACTGGATAGAGTCGAGGACAAAAGCTTGTCAAATCATCAACATTTAGTCATTTCAAAAGCTTTACTCTTTCTGAATCAATCTCGCTACCGGTGAGAAGTGATTAACAAACTGTTAATCAATGATTAGTGGCATAATTCGTGAAGTTAAAAACATTTTGAACACACTGAATCAAAATTCTCTTCTTCAAATGAGTTTAGGAGAATCTAACTCATTTATGCAGCTATATAAAATTTAGAGCCAGAATTTATGAGAATTAGTCTAAATAGATAGTTTAAAAGTGTCTTTTTATAATTAAGACCCTCTTAAAATACCTCGTAATTTAAAAAAAAAGAATGTAACTTTTTTTGTTTTAATTATCCAAATCTCAACTTTTGTAAACCATACACATTCGTCTAAGTTGTTACGGTGACTTCACTATTTAGTGATAATATATTGAAAACTTTTATAATTTGACTTTTTGTTTTAATTTTTATTTTAAAATCTATTAACAAAAACAATAATTTTAGTGAAAGTTTCACTAAAAAGTAAAATATGAAAAGATTCAATAATAGGCAAATTTACTCTTATTTAATAAAGAGACTCTTTTTTTCACTTACAAATATAGTATTATTTATTTATCATGTAAATTTTTATCATATTTTGTTAATTTTCATATAATTTTTAATTTAATGTAATAAAATACTAAAAATAAAATAGAAAGACATATGTGATAATTAAATAGTTTTTTAAGTACCCTTTATGGTTGTTGATGTATTAAAACATATTATTTACTCTTTAACTTGCGTTACTCTTTTATTGTCACATCTATATGTGGGTCTACCGAAAACAGTCTTTCTATTATGTAAGGGTAAGGCTGCGTACTCTCATATCTCTCCAAACTTCGCTTTATTGCAGGACTCCAGATTGGGTGTGATGATAATGTATTAAAATATATTAATTAATTTTATATTTATTAACTAATATGTTTTAATACATCAAAAACCATAAAGGGTACTTGAATATATAACAATATGTAACAAAGAATGTAGGAAATAAGAGAAAAAGGACGATGAGTTTTGCTTAAGGAGTAGCTAAGCTACAGTTGTAACGAAAATATCTGTATCAACCCAACTGCCTTTCAAACCAAGCAATAAATTATACATACATCAATGCTAAAGTGTGGCTGAAGCAAAGGGAAGCATTATCTTCAAAAACTATTTTTGGATTTAGTAATTGAATGAGCTTATCTTATGAATAATTTAGATTGAGTTTGGGTTATATTTTGCTTAATCCAAATCTTGTGTAATTTTGATATTTAATTAAGTCAATTTCGAGCTTAATTAAATTATTTTTCTTAATTTAAATCTAAAATTAACTTAATTAAAATTTTTATCCATTAACTCAAATTAACTCGGACTTATCTACCATCCTTACTTAAAACTACAAATTAAGGTTGTTGCAAAGTTTCAAAGTCTTGATATCTACCATGTGGTTGTATCATCATTGTCAACTTTTTCCTTCAACTATCCAAAATTGAAGTGGAGTGCACTATAGTTGGTTATTATCCAACTATGCATCTTTTTCACTCAATTTTCAATGTGCTCTTTCATAAAAGATCATTTTTTAAATTGATCTAAGTAAGATATTATGTCCTCTTCAACATCTCAATTTTGGATTATTTCAAGTAGAATAAATAATGAAGAACAAGTATTAAAAAGCAATGTTTTAAAAACCAGACCATTCAACCGGTTTAATAATTAAAACCTTGAATAAGCTACTTTTTTTATTCGATTTAGTTTTAAAATATTTTTTCTTAAAATCGATCATTTTATTAATTAATCGACAAGTTTAATAAATTTATAAATCAAAACAAACCGATTAAATTTTATTTAACATTCTCTTTTTAATTAAATTTTTAATTTTTAATTTGTAATGATACCATATTTTGGACTGATGACATAAAAGAGTACAAGTATCTCTACATCTACTAAGGCTTGGGTATAATTAAAGTGAGGGTATTATTGTGTATTTTAACTTTTGATATACCAACAAAGTTTCCAACATATTTGGAAGGCAACCTTAGTAATACCAATAAAAATTAAATTATAAAATTAAATAAATGTATATTCAGATTATCTACTTTGGAGGAGTGCGTAGGACCTAGGTGAAGAGTGTGACCAATTCTTAAGACACTCCTATAGGGCCTCAAATAATTATTGGGCTTGAGTTCTTTTCGATTGTTCTTTCAAGTCCAGTCTTTATATATATAAATATATATATCAAAGTCCAGCATTGGGTTTAAGTCCACAAAACTATACTCTTCTCTCCATAAGTTAATTAGCTTATATATTTTCTTTTTAAAAAATATTTTCTTATATTCATCTTTTAAAAGGGAGGAATGCTTATAGTTAAATGAAATTTGATACGCCCTATATTATTTTAGAGAAATTAAGTGCACTCTACTATTATTTTATTGTTTTGATATTAATTGTTTAATAAAATATTAATTTACATGAAAAAGTCTCGTTGCTAACACACGAATTGCCTGTTCGGTTGAGTTTTTGGAGAGTGAATAAGTACTTTTTTCACCGCAAAAAAGTTTTTTTTAATTGAGTTTTTTATTGTAAAATAAAAAATTATTTTTAGTAGATATAATTTTTTTGCATCTAAAATACAACTTTTAAAGAAGCTCAAATTTAGAGCTTATAAAAAAATATTTTTTTAAATCAATTAATGAGCCTATTTTTTAGTCTCTTTTACTATTATGTTTTACACATAATTATCACAATATTTGCAAACTCATCTTCACGTTTATTTTGAAAATTATATAATATTATTTAACTTTTTATATATTTTAATATTTATTTTTGATATTAGTTTTACTTATGTTATAATCCATATAAAATATTTGGTTATATATATTTTCATTTATGTTTCATATGGTTTAAAATTATATAATAATTAATATATTGTACTTTGCATGTTGTTTAATATACTTTAAATAATATTTATATGCATAAATAATTTTTATTACAAAAATATATATTTAAAATTAAAAGAGCTTTTTATTTTTATATTGTCAAACAATCTATTGTATGAAGCTCATTTAAAAAATTTCTTTTTTAAATGACAACCAAACAGTCAACTGGTTTATTATAAAAGTTCTTTTCAGAAAAAACTCTACCGACAAAAGTTTTACTGATATAAGCCTATTCAAATAAACATAAATTCATGTTATCCCATTTAGAGCGTTCCAATCTTGTACTATTTAATTTTATTTATACATTTATATGAGTCCTACACAAATATGTAAATGAAATTTAATAGAATATGGGATGAACTGGTCTATGAAAACAGAGCAGCTGGTCCCATTGCTAATGGCTCATTTTGGTCAAACTTTCTGTTAAGCAGCTGCTTCCATGTGTTGTTACAATAATGGAGTCCCTACACACACTGTACGATAAAAAAATATAATATTAAGTTGTTTTTATTATTCTTTGCCTGCTTATATTTCTATTTCCTTTCTTGTTGTTTTCTCTTTAATTGTTTGAATCATTAGTTGAAAGTTAAACTTCTCTACTTAAGTCAAAAAGGATAATTGTTAATGTAATAAAGAAGATAATATCAAATGCGCAAAGTCCAAGAGTATTATTTAAAAAAATGATCGTGAATCAATCAGATCTACGGATCATATTAAAATGATATTGTTTTAGTATAACTAACTAAAACGACTTTCTTTTGAACTTAAAATTTTTAAATCAATGAACTAAAGTGATGTTATCTTAAATAATTAAACTAAAATGATGTTGTATCAAGGAGGGAGTCTGAGTTGTTGGATCTTTCAAATTATGATCTAGGTGACTTCCAAGCTCAAGTTTATCTTAAACCTAATCATATTAAATGGTCACTTAATATGGTAATAGAGTCTTTATAATCAAGTGGTCGTGAGTTCAAATCCTACCATCTACCTATTATTCAGCACAAGATAGAATGAGCCAATGAAAGTTTCAAGCCCCAAAGGCTTTCACTTGAGAAAGTGTGTTAGTGAATATATAAAATCAATTAAGTTGGTATTATGTAACAACTTAAGCTATTGTGATGAAATAATCACTTAATAAATCGAACCCGATTAAAATGGGTTATAATTCTTATGTTTAATATTGCATGCTTAGTAATGAATTCCAAATCAATGAAATATTAATTAAAGAGTAAAATTATAATTTAATAACATCTTAAATTAAAACACGTGATTAAAATTGGCCTTTTTTTCAATATAATTCTAATTCCGAAAAATTGAGAAATTAGGATTCAAGCCCTAATAATCATTGACTAATAGTTTGTAACTATTGATTTCTTATTTGCATTAATCAATCACTCATTCTAGTAATCTCGAAAGCTATTGTCCTATTTCAATAATTTATTTGGATAAGCGCCACTTTTGAAAATTTCCCTGACCTTTTCTTCACTATTTGATATTTTGGCTCTCTTTTAGACTTGAAAATGATAAGGTTGGCTGAATCTAGCAGCCACCCTTTTAGAATGGAAAGATAGAAAGTGTTATGAACAATGTGAACACACGAAACTTCATGTGGTGTTTCTTAATTTGCATTTCTCATTATCATAACCTCTAAGTATTACTCTCCCACACATGCTTCCACTAAGAAGACTTACTGTCTAATGATGAGACCCTTTTTTTAAAGTCCTCACCTAACCAGATAGATTTTGACTTTGACTGATGATCTTGTCATTATACAAGCTCAATTTATAGAATCCTTCCAATTCAATCTCATTTTTCTCAAGAAAAAATAAAGCTAAAAAACATTATGCAAAGACATGGTTTTAAATAGGGTTAGCGAGATAGTTCTAACTCGGTCTTAATTAAAGTAAATGAGTAAATTCTATTTTTAATGTGATTTAAATTAAATTCAAATTTAAAAAAATATTTTTCATACTTTAAATATCAAGCTCGAACTAAATATTATCATTATTTATTAGTTTAGTACAGTGACATCATTTATTTTATAAGTGATTCATCAATCAAGGTCAAATTTTGAATTTTTTAAACTACGTAGAAAAAAGACTAATTAAACTAGTGTCATTATCTACATATTTAATTTAGCATCAAATAAAAGATGCTTCAATTAACATATCATATAAAATAATTGCAACATGATTGATATAAATGTAATAATTTAAGTTCAACAATAATAATTATTGTTGCAAAGATCCCAATTAGGTCTCGAATCATAAGCTCATTAAGATCACTTGTTATGTATAGTTATACCGCTTCGTATTTACAGAGAAGGGCAACCGGAGTGTTTGGTTCATCAACATTGTCTTTCATTTTGAGTTAGGACTCACTACTTTTGATACTGTACTTATAGGAAGCTTCTCATTTATTTTAGAGGATATATTTGAAGTTTGTTTTCCTAGATTAGTCATGTAATGTGTTTAATGTTTTTTTCCATTTCAGGGAAAAGAAAAGGTTGGAGAATTTATTAAGAAACTATTAATTTTATTTTACAAGTGAAAGAATAATTTAAGAGAAGACCGCATAGCATTTTGGATTGGATAAGGTTGAAGATCCAAAATTTTATTGTTAGGTTCAAAAATTGAAAGTACCTTTCTTGGCTAACAAAAATTTTCTTCGTGAACAAATGGAGGTAAGAAAATGCCAACTTGGAAAACAAAAATGGAAACAAAACTAACAGCAGCAGATTTGAATGATTTGAACGTCGTTCACTAGCTCCTAATTAATGAGAATGAAAGAATCCAAAAACCACCAATAAATGCAACTCAAACTTCAAGGTTGGCTCTGTTTGTAAATCTTTTTGATAAAAGCTGGGGAGGGAAGTTCAGTGCATATACCATAAAGTAAGAATATTTTCTGTGCATATACCAACACATATCATTTCATTTTGGGTGTGCTATATTATATATATTTGTTTGCAAGTACGAAGGTCAAAGTCAAAAAGATTCAGTTTTTACCTTTCAGCAGAGGCTCTCTATTTAGGGTTCTCTTTGGGCTGTTCTTAAGGTTTTTGCTTCTGGGTATTGCTCAGTTGGTCTTAATTCAGTGCTTTAAGCACTATTTCTTGGGTTTGCTTTTCTGGGTTGGTGTTTTTTCAGTTAAAGATTGGAACTTTGTTCAAAGTCATTGTTGTTTTAACTTCAATAGTTATTGGGTTGGTTCGATTTGTTTTGAAGTTTTTATTGGCATATATTGACCTTTTGAGCTGTTGGGTGTGCAGACAAGCAGTGTTTTGCTTATTGTTTTAGTACGTGGGACTTTGTTTCTGCTGATTGTTTTGTTTAATGATCTTGGTTGGTGGGCTTTTGTTTTTCTTCCTCTTATGGTGTGTTTTCTGCTATAATTGCATGGTATTGATGGTGAAAAGATGTTAATTTTCCTTGTATTTTATGAAGTAGGAGAGTTCGGTTCTCGAGCTTGATTGATTCGTAGAGGGCCCGTTCACTTTGACAAGGTTTTCTGTCCGCGGTGATATTGGTGATGATGAAGTTGATTAATGGGTAGTAGGGCAGCGGGTGTTGGTGCACAAAAGAACAATAAAGCTGTGGCTGACATGCCAAGCTTCGTTCCTCCAGAACCTGCTTCAAATTCCAAGTGAGTTTCCTCATGTTAGTCATGTTACTTGTTGATTTTGCTTCTTCTTTTTTTCAAGTTCTCTGATCTTTCTTATAACTTCCCTTTCCCGTTTTCATTACCTACCTGCCTGCTTCCTTCATTTCATTGTTTTATGGGACCTATGCATTAAAAAAACTATGGGTGGAAGCCTAATTCTTCAATGGACTATTTCTTTCTTTTTTGTGATCCTAGAAATTTTTGTTTTTCAGTTGTTAATACTTTAAAACTAGCAGGCTATCGCAAGCAACGTGCATGACTGTGTGAGTGATAAAGTGATTTATGTTTACTGGAATACTTTTGGCTGCTGTCAAGTTGTTTTTATCATAATTTAGGCATGAGAGAGCAAGGAAAGTAATGGTAGTGTTATTGCTATTGTTCTACAATGTCAGGGATTTATTTTGGCTCCCACATGTAAATTCATTTTTGAATCTCCAGTTAGTGTTAAGCTGAGCCATGTTTTGCTCCTTTTGAGTCTTAAGTGATCAATAAAATAGAGCAACTGACCTTTTCAACTGATTCCAGGGTTCCTTTCTTTAAAGTTTTTCTTGGAATTGTGCCCAAACTATTACATTCTTTGTCAAGGGGGTTGTTTGTGGCGGTAAAATGAATTTCAGTCCTGGGAAAATTTTTGAATTAATGTTTTATATCCTGTGTATAAATTAAAACTTTATTTTGCTGCATATTTTTCTGGCTTGGTACTTAATATTTCTCATAATGTATGATTTGCAGTGGGGCAGAATCGAATACTGTTCGTTATTCTCAACTTTCAGACTTTGGAACACTTGAGCCATCTCTTGGATTTCGTATAGAAGATGCTGTTGACCTTAGCAGAAGTACATAATATTTTCATTTTACTTTTTGTAGATTTTGTCTGAATTAGCGTCTCCTGTATGATATTTGATAAGTTTATTATGAGGCATTATAACTAAATGTTGCTCTTGCCCCATTACATTTTTGTTAATTTGTTGCCCTAGGGCACAACCCCTTGTCTGAAGTCTTTCCATGTCTGCTAAGTATGTTCTTGTCAGTTACTTGGTGCGTTCACTGAAGCCTAGACTTATCCTTATAAGAGCTTTTATCTTTAACTGGCCATCATCAGCCTTATTTATAGAAAAAATTTCTCCTTTATGCAATTCACTGTAATTATGCATCGGTCATACTAGTTCAATGAGGTCCGGAATGAATGCGTGAGTTGTAACTAGCAATCAGGGAACTGTCATACCGATTGTGTTTTGCCATTTTTCCCCATTTAAGATGGCATCTTTTTCTGGCATCAACTCTTGACATCCTTGTTACTATGGTTTCAGATCCTGTGTTTAATCAATTAAAGTCAAGCAGCCAGGCATTCAGTACTGGTGTCCATTTTGGCACTTTGAATAAGGTGAACCTTTGATTTATGCTGTTAAAATTTTGCTTATTTATAGGTGAAATAAATGCGAGTATCCCTCAAAGCTCAGTTCTCCTTGCCTACTAAGTCAGTTCCCCTTTGTATATCAGTCACTTGCTTCTTCTGATATACGTCAATCAGCTGCTGCTATGGAATCCCAGACATTGTCTTTGCAAAAAGAATCGCAACCAAATGCAATTTCTATACCTGGGAATCAGCCAGAGAACTGGGGAGAGATCAATGTAGCAGATGCCAGTGGAACTGATGGCTCAACAGAAGATACCGAAGAGAAAAATCAAAGGGTGATGTCTTGATGTTGTTATTCTGCATCCTTTACTTTCCTCAATACTTTATTAATCTATATATTCAAGTGGGCACCACTTACTCTCTCTATTCTGGTCTTTAATCTGTATTCTCCAGTGACATATACTTCCCAGTTTGTATGCTGCTGAAAATATAGTTGTCGGTTGTAACTTTAGCAATTTATGTGTGCAGTATGAAATAGGCCAATTAAATGCAGCTTTGGTGTCTGATTCCAGTGATAAATCAAAGGAGAAAACAACGGATCAGAAGGTCTTATGATTTATTTTTTCTTACATTTTTTTTAGGAAGATATCTACTGATGGTGGTATTAAATTCATTTATGCTCTGTTCTTTGTTATTGTTTGTGCAGGCATTGCGTAGGCTTGCACAAAATCGAGAAGCTGCTCGAAAAAGTCGTTTGAGGAAAAAAGTAGGTCCAATTTGATATTGAATTATTTTCCATTTTTAGATTGGATTAAGCTTTGATTATTGAGGATGCATGCCTGTTCCTTTGTGCAGTTTTCATGTCTAGTGTTTCTGAGCTTCTTCACTTTCTTTTCCCTGTTACCAGGCATATGTACAACAGTTAGAAAGCAGCCGGCTGAAGTTGACGCAACTTGAACAAGAGCTACAGCGAGCACGCCAACAGGTAAACCTATCTCTCCTTCATTTTTATGGTACCTTTTGTTAGTTTCATCTTTTTTATATTGGGTTTTCAGCTTGTTTGCAACGTGTACAAATTTATACAAGTATTTAATCTTTCTTGGTAGGGTATTTTCATCTCAAGCTCTGGAGATCAATCACATTCAATGAGCGGAAATGGTACTTAATTTATTTTCTGTGATCCTCTAATTAACTGTTTCTGTTTTTCGTAGGAATGGCAAATCAATCACATCTGATAATAGCAATACCAAGCGCTCATGAACTCTAATTGACTTCATATCCCGTAGCATGACGCAATTCAGGAAAGCTGAAACTAGTTATTGGGATAATCTAGGTGCTTTGGTGTGTACTTCCTAGAGACTTGTGTGTTGTTTCATAAAGACGTTAATGAAAATATGCCAAAGTACAACAGTAATTTTAAATGATCTTGTGACCATTCTAATTCTTCAAAATGTGAGGGGTATTGAAGAAGTTTTATATTATGGAGACTTCCCTACTGAGTTAAACCACTGTGACATCAGGAGTGTATGTGAATTTGATTCTTAGAAGAACAGCCTATAGTTCCTAAAAACTGATATAATGCATAAACTTGGTGGTTGCCGTGCCATCTCATCCTACCTTAAAACTTTTACTGTGGCAACCATGCAGACATTTTCCGATGGACTATGGATGCATCTGAATGGCCATGGAATAGTATGAGATTTTTTTCTTGTATATGTTCAAATAGGGATTTGATACTTTATTCTGACTAAATTTTTATCTAAAGCTAATTCGGTAATCAATTAGAATTACTTGGAACAAGCCACCATTCTGTCATTTAGACACTGAAAGTATGTCTTTCTTTTCCTCTCCCAAGGTTCAAGTCAACATTTGGACACTCGAGATCTTTTTTCTTACTGCTATGCTTGAGGAAGAACAAGGGTCTTATTAGATGCATTTCCCTTTCTATCTTTTTGATATAGTGTTGATCAGTAACCTTTTTCTTTATTCATCTTTGTTTTACAATTTTGGTTTGCTATTAGTAGAAAATTGTTATATACTCTGAGATATTGATGCCTTTTGTGTTGATTCAGGCTTCTGTCTATTTGACAACGAATATATTTTGCAAATTACCACTGACTGCACTAGTTTTAAGTTTCTCCTGCTCAACCTATGTTTTATTGTTTAGTTTTCCTTGTTATGTCGATTGCTAGAGATGCCATGTTATTCTACATAACTAACATATTGGTTTATGGATTCTGCAGGTGCCTTGGCATTTGATGCAGAATATGCACGGTGGTTAGAAGAACGTAACAAGCAGATAAGTGAGCTCAGAGCTGCTGTCAACTCACACGCTGGAGACACTGAACTACGCACCATAGTTGACAATGCCTCTACACACTTCAATGACATTTTCAGGTTGAAAGGAATTGCAGCAAAAGCTGATGTTTTCCACATCTTGTCAGGAATGTGGAAGACACCAGCAGAGCGGTGTTTCATGTGGATTGGCGGCTTTCGTTCATCTGAGCTCCTGAAAGTAAGTTTATTAACTAATGTTTTCTTTAAACTTTTTATCTAATTTTGTTTAATTTTCTTGGTCTAGTTTGACTGCTTGAGTGAATGAGTGTTATATAAGCTAAAGATGGATGAGAAGAATTCTCCTCTTTTCTGTCCTTCTGCTTGGTGGTAGTTTTACTGATTCGATCGTACTTGTTGGGAGACATAATAGGTGTCCTCAGTGTCTACGAAAATATATCATGGAGTTGAAGTTTTGCATTTTGTGACAGTAAAATCTTTTATGATAGATCTCTAATGGGACATTTTTTACAGAAATTTTGATATCTCGTACCTCCTGCCTGTTTTCTTATCACTTGATGATTTACAAATTAGAAGTAGGGATTACATGTTCTGTTCCCCAAACTTAAATGCTATCCCCAACGTCGGTGCAGCTTCTCGTCAATCAATTAGAGCCTCTTACTGAGCAGCAGGTGATGGCCATTTACAACTTGCAGCAATCATCCCAACAAGCTGAAGATGCTTTGTCACAAGGGATGGAAGCATTACAGCAATCTCTGGCTGAGACCTTGGCCAATGGCACAGCTGTCTCAGATTCATCTGGGAAGGTGGCTAATTATATGGGTCAAATGGCTATGGCCATGGGAAAGCTAGGAACTTTAGAGGGATTCCTGCGGCAGGTAATCTGTTTAGACATTTTTAGCTATCTTTATCTCCTTTTTATGTTGTACGTCCAGAATATTGGATTCGTAAAAGCTAAAACTGCTGTGCAAGGTGTCTTTTACTGTTGAAATCTATCCTGATAACCAGGCATCAAGTATTTCAGATGTTGGAATAAAAGCATCCTTGTAATGTCTTAATTGCTTCCTCATTTGCTTCGGATGTTTACGGAGAAGGAGAATTCTGATTTGGCTGTTTTTTTTTTTCACGATAGCTGCCGATAAATGATATCTCCAAACTACAATGACATTAAGAAGCATAAGAACTTCTATGTTATTTTCATAGTTATCAGCATGTTAAACATCAAACAGACCGGTCATCGCAATTGTTGCTTTACCTCTATTTTTGGAATCGTATTATTTACTGCATCAACCTTCACCTGTCTTTTTGTCTTGGCATTGGTCAGGCTGACAATCTGAGGCAGCAAACACTAGAACAAATGCACCGAATATTGACTACCCGGCAATCTGCTCGTGCAGTTCTTGCCATATCCGACTATTTCTCTAGGCTTCGAGCTCTAAGTTCTCTCTGGTTAGCACGACCAAAGGAATAAAAGGCATAAATCAGCCATTTTAGATACCTGGATTGCTTAAGGGGATCATCAGCCTCCATTTTTTTCAGCTTCTGGTTATGGTTAAATACTGGGTTGGAATGGCGCTGCTTGTTCTACAAAGTCATTCAGCAGACACAAAGCATTGTAGTGAATAGCTTTGTAATTATAGGGTCATATGCAGGAGATGTAAGATTATGTGTGTCAAAATAGGTGTTGCATTTGGTTATGTTAGTGACCAGAAAGAAGAAGGAAAGGAACTTTACAATGGGAATAATTTGATTCAGGCTTGATGTTTTCTGGGGACTATCAGGAGAAAATAGGGAGTGTTGTATGTAACATAGGTTATAGCTTAACCTTGGAATCTGTAATACCAACAAATCTAATTAAAGCATTGTGATAATTAGAGTTTTGGTTCATTCCTTTTGCAAGGGAATAGTTTTTTATTTATCTCACAACATTTTTAATGAATATAATATTATAATAATTGTATGTTAAATATATTATATTATATTTTTATGAATCATTTTTATATTATTTTTTAATATATGTTAACCTGTGCTTAATAATACATCAAAAGATAATAATATTTTGATCAGGTGAATTTATTTTCACATCTTACACATACATATATATATAGATATTAATTTTATAAAAATGTTTATTTAAAATTTTACGTGTTTTATTTAAAACTTTACGTGTTGTTTGATTCAAGGGAATTTTACGTGTTCTATTCTTAGCATATTCCTTCCTTGGGTATTATTAATCCTATGTTTAGTTAGAAACAAGCACAAAATACCTAGTAGTATCTAGCTATTTGGAAAGCTTTGAATTGAATTTATTAACGAATTGAATTTAATTACATTAATGAGATTGAATTGAATTCAATTTACACTGTTTGGAACATAATCAAAATGAATTCAATTATTTCATATGATATTTTTACCCTTAACTAAAAAATAATTTTATTAAATAATAAACATTCACACTTACATAGAACAAGTTATAAACATCAATTTTATTATGTAAAAAAAATAGACAGGATGGAAAAATAAAAAGAGAAGCTAAATTGAGCGATGGATCTAAAAGAGAATGATGATCATAGACAAAAAAAAACAAAAAAGAAAAAGACACTCATGAATAAGGAAAAAAGAAAACTTAGATATAGTGAGAGATGTTGGTTTGTGAAGAAGGTATCGTTCCGTTTCTTGGTGAGAAGGGCTGTTTGAGGTGGAAAGAGCTACTTAAAGTGAAGAGATATATAGTAGAATTAGATGGATATTATTAGAAGGACATTTTGAATATTCAAAAGTAAAATTAAAGTTTCAGCTCGTAATTTAATTTTAATATTTTTTTAAGTAAATTTAATTTATAAAAGATAATTGAGTTCAATTCATCTATTTTTTCAATTTCCAAACACTTAAATTGTACCCAATTCTACAATTGAATTCAAATTTGTGCCATTCCAAACACCTTGTTATTTTTAAGGAATAGGTAAAACTAACAACCACCTATGTTTATCTAAGCCACGAATACCTATTCTTCGTACAAATTTATCCTTCTTCAAGTTCGTGATTATCATCTCTCCCGAAACTTCTTCCTCTTCTTCAAGTTCGTGATTCCCTTCTCCAGTTCTTGATTCCAGCGTTCTACGATTTCCAGATTCTAGGTAAGTTTTGATGATGAAGATTTATTGGTGTTTTTGTGTCGATTGGTAGGATTTTTCGTTGATGTTTGTCTCATGCATTTTCTGTGAGTTTCTTGGTTTTGAACATTTTTGTGACAATGGGGGTAGATCCAGGGCCAAGCTCCAATGTGGCCACGAATTTCATCTGGGTTTTTTGTTTTGTCTGTCCTTTTCTTTCGGCTTTTCCATATGGTGACTTCCAGAGACGTTCAAGAGATCGTCTCCAAGCTCTCCTCCGATAAAGCCAGGCCTCGTGAAGTAACTT
>JANVCL010309679.1:0-17998 GCA_026546855.1 Erythroxylum incrassatum
CCGATCTAGGTTGACAAATCCCTTATATCAGTACAGGCAAATCTAGTATGAGCAATGAAAACTGAGAGGATCTAGATTTGAGAGCAATAAGTGGGATACGATTGTGTTTGGCTAAGAATGTCCTTACGAATGTGCATGGAATATCCACAACAAAGGAGCTCTGAGAAAAGTTCGAGGAGTTATATCAAACAAAGGGCGTTTCAAATCAGGTGTACCTAAAGGAGCAGTTTCATACACTGCAGATGAGGGAAGGTACTACAATTTCAAATCATTTACGTGTTCTCAATGGGATCGTCTCTAAACTTGAGGCAATTGGAGTTCATATAGATGATGAGGATCAAGCTTTAAGACTCATCTGGTCTCTTCCACCTTCATATGAACACATGAAACCGATTTTGATTCATGGGAAAGAGAAGATAGTTTTTTCTGAAGTTACCAAAAAAACTCTTTTCAGAAGAGAGAAGACCGAGTGGTGGAAGAAATGTTCCTCCTGAAAGCTCAGCTTTGGTGGTAGCTGAATATCGAAAGAAGAACTCCATGAAGAAAAATGCAGTATGCTAGGCGTGTGGACAATCTGGACACGTGAAGAAAATTTGTCTAAGAGATGGAGCGGGTTCGACAAAAGGCTCTAAGTCAGTTAATGGAGAGACTGACAATGTCGCTAACATTGTCTCTATGAATGATGATCTTGCTATCTAAAAAAAGGGGCATGTACATCCTCATGGCATGTCGCTAATCCCAAAGTTGTCATGATAGAGGATGTGTTACTGTTAGCGGATCCACAAGTTTGCACACGGGTATTAGTTTGGCATTAATGCAAGGTGTGTGGTGGAATTTATGTCGATAGCTTATAAACTTCCAGGAAAGTCAAACATGGGAGTTGCACCGTAATTTTTTCAGCAAGGTTATTTTTCGACATGTGTCGAAATAAAAGGCTTGTAATTGGTTTATTTTGAGTGGATATGCTTTTATGGTGGAGCATGATGTTATGAAGCATGATAACCTACATTGAGAGTTATGTTATTTTCAGGAGATATTCAATGAGGTGGAGTGTGGTTGTGGGATCAACCAAAGTCGTCAAAGTGAAGATTGCTGAGTTTGGCTCTTTTATTATCCTATATTGGTTGGGGACAGCAATTGGGGCAAAGGTCTTGCCTATATAAGGAGGTTGCTATCTCCTCAGTTAATACACCAATCAAAGTCAAAGATTTGTATGACAAATTTGACTCTAGTTAAATTCCTCTTTTGAGGTGAGAGTTGGAGAGTTTGTCTTGGTATTTCTTTGTGGGTATATTGGTGTATTAGGAGATTGGGTGAGAGAAAAAATTGTGTGATTGTAAGAATTTTTCACATAGTGAATTTTCCTTCTTGTTGCCCGTGGTTTTTCTTCAGTTTGGGACTTTCCATGTAAATTATCTTGTGTTGTGATTTTCTGATATTTTTGTCTATTAAATATCCTTGGGTGTGGGTTTGGGAGGTCTAAAATTCCTAACACATTCGACATAATGCACAAATAGGGTTAAAGCTCCCATGCTAACGATCTTTAATGCTTAAGCGATTTTTGATAGCCAACCATGCAAGGATTGAAGGTTTGGGGTTGATACTTCTCTTCTATAGCATTTTATACCAAGAGAAGAAAGGAGTTTCCACTTAGAAGCTAGAGAAGCGTGATTTATTTGTGAAGATGCCGCTGGAGTTGGGCTACCAGAGCAGTGGTGGGAGGAATTCTTGGCAGATATTGGGAGATGGTGTTAAAATGTTTAAATTTTCCTGATCACTGCCGATTAGAAAAGAAGGAAGACACCTTGGCGTTTAATGGAAGTCGATGCCATAAGTGAACAAGTTCAATTTGTTATATTAGAGGGCCGAAAGCTGTACAATTATTTTACCAGACCCAAATATCATTACCATTCCTAAGTCGATATAAAATGAAGCGGTAAATAATGTCTTGGATTTTCAACATTTGTGAAAAGACCGATGAATAACCTCTATTGATGGTAAGTTGCCAAAAATTCTGAGTTGAGAGGTACATTTCATAGATCCATTTAATCAACCAGGTAGTTTTATCCGTGAGTAGTCTCCAAACCTTCTGGCATAGAAAAACCTTTTGCAATAACGTGGTTGACAGTACGCCTAAGCCACCATTCTTCTTAGGCATCGTTACATCCTCGCATTTCACTTTTACTTTCTTGGCAATGTTTAGAGAGCTCGACCATAGGAAGGCTTTGATGGTCCTATTCAATTCCTTGATCACCCTTCGCAGAAGGATCAAATGATTAATCCAATGGATTTTTATATAACTATGTACTAACATAGTAAGAGTGACTTGAGCAATCACGGATAAGAATTTATCAGTGAAATAAATATTTATCATCTCATATATTTTTAAACATTAGATCAATATAATGTGCATCATAAGGAGTCCAATAGAAGGAATAATAATTAGTTAGTAGCCTCTCTTTTTTTAAGGAAATTAAAATAATTAAAGAAAAGGAAATTTACAAGGTCATCAAAAGGGGAAAACCCTTTATATACAACGCAAGAAGAGAACCAATAAGAAACAAGTCACCTAGTGCAGCAATAAGAGCCTAAGACAAAGAAAAAGTGGATATTAAACATCTACCAACCTATAACAGATCGTCCATCTATCTGCTATAGACGTAAGGCATGGAAAAAAGTAGAGCTACAAGTTACATTCTTCGCCAAAATGATTGCCCGAACTTCAGACATAATTAAGAAGATCAAACTCTCTCTCATAGAAGATGTACTCTGGAAGCGTCGAATGTTCCTTTCTCTCCAAAGCGAGTATAAGCAAACCCCTAAGACAATAATTTGTACAGGTTTGTTGGAACCTACAAGTGAAGAAAGATAGCTAGTGATATTCATAAGCTCGGACCCAGGATCAGTCCAGCAACATAAGTCACAAACAGCTCTCCAAATAGAGTAGTTAAAGGGGCAAGCGAAGAAAAGATGAGAACAAGATTCCATCTGGAGGGAATACATTGGGCAAGAAGGATCCATGTGCACATAAGGAATATGGTCAGCAGTGGATAACTTATTCTAAATAGCTAACCAAAAAATGAAGGAGATTTGGGGTGTTAAAAGATTGCTCCATACTGTGGCTAACCAAGGAACAGGGAGTCGTCGTTGACGCAAGTTGTCGCAAATGAAGCGATTAGTCAATTTGTTCAATGGAGTCCCCTTCCAAAGAAAGTGTCAGATTCTTGAGGAGTTGGGAAATAGCTAGGTTGAAGATGGCTCAGACTTCTTGGGAATTTCCACGAGTTCCCATCAATGAATGATATCATACATGTTTTTAGAGGGAACAAAGGAGAAGCTCTTGAGGGATTTACCTGAAACATTAAGGGATCGCGACTAGCCCAATTGTCATACCATAGAGAGACCAGACGTCCATATTTGATAACACAGGAAGTCTCTAAGCGAATATCGTCTCTTAACTTTAGAAGCTGATTGAGGAAAAAACAGAAATTGGTTTTCGGCTGAATAGCCCATATGGAATTTCCTTTTAGAAAATAAGTGTGTAACCATTGGATCTACAAGGTTTTCTTATCCTTCAGTATCCACCATAGACGTTTGAGAATCAAAGAGCGGTTAGAAGTTTTAATGGAAAGAATATTCAAACCTCCTTCCGCCTTAGGATAGCAGAGTTCAGACCATTTCACTTTGGAGGCGCCGCGATTACCATTTGAATGGCTTCATAAGAAGGTTCTGAGAAGCCTTTCAATTTCTTTGATGATGCCTTATGATAAGAAAATATGAGAGCTCCAGTATACATGCAAGGAATTAAGGACAGATTTAATAAGCTGAAGTTTACCCACATAAGACAGAGATTTGTTCACTCAAGATTTAATCCTCTGTTGAATCTTCTCTAAGAGTGGGCGACAATCAATATAAGAGAGCCTTTTAGTAGATACAGGAAGCCCAAGGTAAAGTAGTGGGGGATCTTTCATCATCATACCCGTGGCTTCAGAAACTGAGGTTGCCATGGCCGCCGCACCTTTAGATAAAAGAAAATGACTTTTAAGCAAATTTATCTGCAGCCCAGAGTGATGTTTGAAGATACTGAGTGCATGAATAAAGGTCCGAATAGACTCCAAGTCTGCCCTGCAAAATAAGAGAAGGTCATCTGCAAAACATAGGTTAGTAAGGCCAAGTGTCTTGCACTTCGAATGATACTTGAAGCTGGGACTAGAAAGAGTTGTGATGCCGATAACCGCATTAAGGATTTCCATGACCAGAAGGAAAAATATATGGGGAAAGGGGATCCCCCTGGCGAATGCCCTTAGCTACTTTGAAACACTGAGTAAGGGCACCATTAATCAAAATCGAATACGATGCCGAGGAAATGCATTCTATGATCCATCGGGTAAATTAAGTCGGAAAGCCAAAAGCCTCCAACATACCTTGTAAGAAACACCAATTATTACTATCAAAATCCTTGTGAAAATCAATCTTCAAGGTGCAGTTTGGTGGGCTCGAAGAATTAAAATACCCTTTCAAAAGCTCTTGAACAATAAGAAAGTTGTCCCTAATGTAACGATCCGACGAGAAGGCACTTTGGTTAACACTAATTAACAGAGCCATAGCTTCCTTCAATCTGGTAGCAAGTATCTTAGAGATAACTTTGTACAAAAATTGGTACAAGAAATGGGACGATAGTCAGCAAAGGTGGTTGGAGTTGCTTCTTTCGGAATCAAGCATAAGAATGTTCAATTAATCTCTTTCAGCAAGATCCCAGTTCTAAAGAACTTATGGATGGCTTCCTTGACAAAAATACCAATAGTAGGCCAAGCTTGTTGATAAAAGTATTCGTTAAACCCGTCAAGCCCCAGGAGCTTTCTTGCCATTCATTCGAAAAACACAAGCCTTTATTTCGCTATCCTCTACTGGTTTGGTTAAGAGAGGAAAAACAGAAGGTGAAACCTGCTTAAGATTAAGACAATGAAAATCCAGAGAAGAGACGTAAGTATATTCGGCAGTACCAAGTAATGATTTGAAAAAGTCGAAGACTGATTCCCTAATAGCCATATGATCATAGGTAATATTACCATTATGAGAAATGGAATAAATCTTGTTCCGGTTCCGTCTAGAAAGAATCGAATGGAAGAAAAATTGAGTGCAACTTTCTCTATCTTGGAGCCAATTGATTCTAGCTCGCTGCTGCAAAAGTGAGGAATGATTACTAATAGCTTGCAGATAATTGGTGAGGATTATCTTTTCTTGATCAAGAAGAAGCTGGCTTGCAGGCTATCAGATAAGAGAGTCTGCACTCTAGTTAGCTCCAATTTAGTGCGATGGATTGCTTCGAAGGTGGAACCTTGAGATGTCTTTATAAGCTTAAGTTCCTGTTTAATAACTTTCAATTTCTGAAGGCAGATAAACTGCTTGGTACCCCGACATCCATATATAGCTCCTCTCAAAAAAGCATCCCCAAAACTAGGAACCTTAACTAGGTAATTATTGAAGCGAAAAGGATGATGAGCAGACATGGTTGGATACAGGTGAGAAATCTGTACGGGAGTATGGTCTGAATATAAAGGGTCCAAAAAATGAGCCATGCTGCTAAGGAAAGACTGAAGCCAGACATTATTAACAAGGGCTCTATCAAGCTTCTTGCGAATAAACCATCTGTCCTTTTGCTTATTATACCAGGTAAAAAATGACTAGCAAAACTGAGATCAAATAACCCAACCTGCTCCACGCAATCCAACATATCGATGGAGTAGTTACGCAAACTTATGTTGCCTTGAGCCTCCGAAGAATAGAGGGTGGTGTTGAATTCTCCGCATAGGAGCCAAGGTTTAGAAATAGAGCTACTGATATGGCGTATGGTATTCCATAGATCCCTTCTCTGAAACTCAAAATTGCTGGCATACACAAAAGGAACAAAGAAGTCAAGATTGCCTTGCAAAAGCAATACACGAAGGTGAATAACCTGATCCGTAGCCCCAACTATGTCAACAGTAATTTCATTAGCATTGAAGCATACAATGATCCGACCATAGGCATGATGATTGTGATTAGATAACCAACTCCATTGAGGGCCCAAAACATGGAGTTTATTCCAATTAACCAATTTGATTTTAGTTTCAAGTAAGCCAAGTAAAACAGGTTGTTCTCAGAGCACAAAATCTTTAAGAGCTTGTAACTTAGAAGGAAGGTTGATACCACAGACTTTCCAAGCCAAAATCGACATATTAAAAAGAGATGGTGTTGAGGCTTTTGCTCTTGCCCCTTTTGGATTTTCTAGTAAAGAGGGAGAGAGATGTCCCACTGTTCTCTGCTGTAGAAGTGCAAGGAGAAGAGGTGCCAGGATTGACTTCCCGTAATAAGTTAGCTGGAGAGGGCTCAGTTGAAGAAATGTCCATTTGAGGACAGTCAGCTACAACAGGTAAACCTTCAGGGGTGCCTTGTGAGGTCTAAGTGACCTCAACCTCGAGATGTCTAGATAGATCAGATTGTTGAACCAGCGCAGAAATATCAGTCGCAGACAATGTAGAAATATCAGTCGCAGGCAATTGTATAACGGCAGGCAAGACAGTAGGAGCATGATCCTTAAATTGACAAGTCCCAGAAGAAGCGAATTTTCGAGCACAAGCTATACCAACATTGGCATTCAAGGTTAAAGCTAAGGGAGTAGTAGGAGACAATTGGCTAACCTCGCCAGGAGAATCCTCTGCGAGATTCATCAATTCATAGTAGCTATCAGTATTAAATATCTTCCCCGTGGGTTTCCAGATTGAAGTAGAAGTCTTGAGAGGGGGCCTCCAATAAGAAGAGATAGCTATGTTGTCTTCCTATAAATGATTCCCTTCTGCAAAACGCATGATTAGAATTTCATTTAGGAGTTCTTTGGAGATGGAAATACTTACATATATTCGGGCATATCTAATTCGTTTCTTGTTGGTCGTATTCTCATCCATACAAAGTGGTCTACCTATGAAACTGGCTAGTTGGCTGAGACCCTGCGTAGTCCAATACTCTAGTGGGACTTTTGGAAATTAACCCATATAGGTAAACTCTGTACCTTGATGGTTTCCAGCGTAAGACCCGGTTGCCAGAGTTGGAGAAAAAGAGGCTGACTCCCAAAGTGCCAGGGTTCCTTCCCAAAGATCTTGTTAACAACTGAAGGGGAGGAGAAGGAGAATAATACTAGATTATATTCCGAAAGAAGTACATCCACGAGTCCCTTGTTCTTCTAGGATTTAGTCTCCCAACGCTGAAGAAGAGGAAAAGTTGGCCGTTTGTTAAGGAAAAAGCCCACGATGGTAGATTTCCAAGATTCGGCGCCTGCTTGAGGAGTAGCCAGGTCAGGGGAAACGATGAGCTTCCCATCAACTTCACTAGGGGTAGTATAACCCAGAGTAGTCAGGATGGAGTCACCAACTACTTGCTTCCATAATTTGCGAGCAGTAGCGGTAACAGACAAGGGATTAGGAGAGGGGAGGGAAGGTTCGGAAGAAAGAGGGGGAAAATCTGTAGGTGGGAGAGAAGGTGGGTCAGGCATAGTGGAAAGTGGTACTTTATAAGTAGTACCACTGTTAGTGATGAAAGTAGCATATTTTTAGACCCAATTTTATTAACTACTAATAAAGTATCAACATTTTTACAAGGCCTAATGTCGTAATTGACTTCAAAGACATCATCCCTTTAACATAATAAACTAAAAAATTTATAAAGGTATTATGACTTCTATTTATCCAACCATCACATATGATTGAACACCTATAATAAGTTGCCTAAATTTTTCTTTTTTCACTCGAATAACTTTTTATTTCACTAATAGAGTTCCTTAGAAGACTTCCTCTATATTTATTGATTAAAGAAGCTTTAAACCTTAGACCAATAGAGGCAATAATATCCACCTTATGTGCAACATTTGATGGTATACATACAACATACCACGATCTAGCCATTGTCATTTTTGCATTATGAACTATTTCTTTGGAATATATTATATTATAAGTTAAAGGTTAAGCTCTAAGACTTGTTTGTGAAACAAAAAGTTAGGAAAATGTCTTCTTCTTTTCCTTATATCAGTTGCAACAATTCCTTATTCTTGGATAGGAATATTAGGTTTAGTATTGTCAATATCATCCTCACAATGCAAAATGAACTTCCACTTCTAATTTTATAGTTCAATGTTTGCCTTATTTCTTTCTTTTTCTAATACTCTTCATCCAAATTTTTTATCTATCATTTTATATCATGGCTAACGTTTCTTTAAAGTTTCACTTCGCCTTTAATACTACGTAAATGTTTCTTTAACATGGTCATTCTCATACCTTTCAATTGTTTGTCACAATACAAACATATATATGGTACTTCTTAACAGGAATCAATCTAGTATAAACCCTAGCTAGATCATTAAATCTACTTGAAGAGACTGAATTGTTAAGAGTACTTAAACTTTCCTCTATTCATTTGTAAAAATAAATACAAGAATATATAAAAATTAAAACAATAACTTCATACCAAAATAAAGTTTCTATAGATGAAAGTAAACTTAAAGCATATTGATTAAGCTACTGACAAAATTTCTGCAAATGAAAGTCAACTTACTCAAGGCATATTGATTAAGTTATTGACAACAATATTAAACAAATTGAGATAATGACTTTATTGACCCCTTTTAAATATTGATTACTTTTCTAAACAAATACAAATACAATTTTGGTCCTCTATCATAATTGTTTCCTTGTCCCAATATATATGTAAGTAGAGTAAATTTATCTCAAAAGTAGAGTAAATTTATCTCGATGTTAATATTTTAAGGAACAAATCATTTTTTGATCTCTAATTTGATTATATAACTCTTCGTTAATTTTTTTTCCTATTAATTAACTCTATTTTAGGGAAAAAAATCACTATGTTCTTTGTTTTAGTGTTAAAACACTCAATTTGTCAATTTTAGGTCGTTGATAATTCCAGTATTATTCCTCCATTTGATTTTTTATGTACAAAAATTACTACTTTACTATATTTGATGTTAAAATAACTAAAATGGCATAAACAAACATGACATTTTGCATTGATCAATTTAATCTACCTAGCATAGTATTTAATATTATGTATAGTTTGTCTATTTGTTATTAACAAACCAAACTTATGGGTTTATTGACCAATAGAAACCAAAATTTTTGGTTGAATTTACAAGGAAAGAAGATTTTTTAATTGTATGAATCTACCTCCTTATGGGTTATAATTGAGTCATGGCTATTCTAGAATTCTAATAAAAAATTTAGGAACAAAACACCATTATTTCTCACTTAAATTTCCTCTTTGTATCAAATAAAAGCTTAAAAAATAATTCATTCATAAATTTACAACAATCAAGATGGAGAATATGACAAAGAATAATGAAGGTGGTAGAGTAGCAACAATGAAAAAGAAGATCAAGGTAAGGAAGAAGATGAAGGCGACAAAGAAGATGACAACACCAGAGCAGCAAAAATTGTAGAAGCAACAACAAATGTGAGTTTCTTTGTAAAATGCAAAGTGGTGTATGGAAGTGACTGAGACAATAAAGTGTGTTGGTGAAATTGATAGAGACATGGGATTTGGGATAGGATAGGGATAGATATTTTTTTAATTCAATACCTAATTTTATTATTTATTAGTTTTGACTTGATAAATAATTGAAATTTATCGTACTGACTAATAGTCGCTAATATTTTAACCTAGTACTATAATTCATAGATCTATATTATTTTTGGGGGTATATAGCATACATATTAGTAAAGTACAAAACCCACGACATTGCAAGAAATTTTTTTGGTCTAAATTTTGGAAAGAACAAATAAAACCCAAAAGGCGTTTAAAAACCCAAGGGCCATAATAGTCCTAAGATGGATGAACAACATAAGTTTTAATTTGCAACTTTGGCAAAAGCTAGCTAGCCTAACTAGATAAAGACAAACTAAAATGCTAAAAATGGGACCCACTATTGGGTAAGGTTGAAATTGAGGCCCTTAAAATTAATTATGACTCACTGAACTATTATAGTAGTCATGAAATTAGGTCAAATCTCAAGAGAATTAAAAAAACTAGTTTCTTAATTCAGTTGACAAAATAAAATGGGGAGTTTATGATTAATTAAAGAATAAAGTAAATTTAACAGGAAAACAAAATAAAGTAAGTATTAAAGTGCGAAATTCAATGATACTTAACTTCCATTCAAGGAAAAAAATCTTATCTAATTGTAACTTTAATTATTAGTATAAAAAACTAATTTTCACAATTATATTATTTAGTTTGAAACCTATTAGGATAGTCATAACAAGTCTCAATATTTCTTAAATTAATTACTTCAAAATAACACTCAAACCAAAACTTACCCTAAATTGATTTGGTATGATAGAATTTCATATCAATTAATTGATAATTATAAGTTTAATGAAAAAGATTGAACCCTAAATTAAATAATTAAGATAGCTACAACTAGTCAATTTTTTCATTGAATTAAATATTTAAATTCATAAATAACATATTTACTACCTATACCAATCACTTATGACAATTGTAAATCACTAAACTCATGGATAGCTATAGAGTAATCAATATCAAATTAATTTATTAGATCAATCAATATTGATTACTCATGAAATAAAAGAACACAAAATAAAAAATAATTTAATTAAAAATTAGGTTTAAAACAAAACTTTACGAGGTTATAACTAAAGTTTTGATTCCTCTTTAATTACAAAATTCAGATTTTGCCACTCATGATTTTAGTTCCACCATAAATTAGAAGAAATAAGAAGAGAAAATTAAAGAAAGACAAAATGGAATTATATAGAGAGTGTATGTAGTATTCTCTTCTTCTTTTTCTACCCAAAACTAAATTCTTTGAATATTCCAAAGATTATTGTTTAAACAAATCAAAATCTTTATATAATACGGGTAGGGATAAGTCTCCTAATTGAACTAGACTTTTTGGAGTGAATATGACTTTAGGTGTAATCTCGCCTTATCCACTATGACAATCTGTAATCTTTTTTTCAAAATTCATGGATTTAACAAATAATGCTCCAATTTGTTCTAATCTCTTTTTATCCCCTTGTAAAGTAAAACAAATATTAATTTTACCAATTAAGCACCAAATTCAATTAAAAAAGAGATAAGTCTAATTAACATAATCAAATCATATCTTATAAAATTTCTCTACACCCGCCTTATGTTTTTCCTCAAGCATACATCAATTCAATACATTAATCATCCTTATAAAAATATCCCATCTTCTTTCATGTTATCTAAAAATATCCTAAAAGCTAATATGCATTAAATTTTTAAGATAAAATAGCAATTAAGATAACTAGCACTCTTACGATAAATTTTTAGAATGAAAACATAACATCTCATTGATTCCATCAAATTAAATGAATCAAGACGCGGCACACTCTCGTGGTTTCACTTTATAAACTCAAGTTATTTATGGTTCATTTAGCTTTTAGATCAAAGCTTACATAGTTATTTCCATAAGCTTGCTTATGAATAATATCTATGGCACTAACAAAAAAGAAATTAATGCATAAATCAAAGGAATTCGATAAGGGTTATAACAAGGATTAGATAAAGGTATGTAACAAACTGTTTTTACGTTAAAAAATTGAACTTATCCACACAAGTTTTAACTCAATTTAGTCCAAATTCTACTTTATTCAAATAACATCCTTTCAATCACCTCATCATTTTTCCTTTTTATATTTTTTATTATTTTTGGATCGAGATCAAAGAAGAGAATTATATTTTTCTTCTTTTTTTAACTATACTTCCCCCATTCTATAGAAACTAAAAATTCAAAATGGTGCAACTTGAATCAACTGATTTGCTTTTCACGAAAAATAGTCAAAATCTAGTGCAAATAAGCTTTTATATAATTCCTTTAATTCACGATCTCAAAATTATTTAAAAAATTAATAGAAAGAAGGGTAAAAGTGGATTGTAACAAGGTTAGTATGCAAGAAAAGAAAGGTCAAGACTCAAATTGATTCTCTAGAAGTAAAAATTCAACTCAGTTTTTCTATGTAAAAAATTGTTATACCTAAATGCCCCTATCACCTCCACGAATAAATTAACCAAAACTATGGTCTCAAAATGTATTCAAAAGCAAGTTCTAGGATAAACAAGTCATGTTTTATAACATACACTATAAAGAAAAATATCTAAGCAAAATTGTGATAAATTGCTTTTAGACTCAAAAGCTCACATGAGTGTCAAAATATATCAAGTCTTGCACATTGTTATTTAACAAAACTAATGAAATACTTTAAGTAATTTAATGAAGAACAATAATCATGCTAGTCTCACTTATGTTCTAAAACTCAAACAAAAAATATATCCTTAGGGATTATTTCTAAACAATAACAAAAAATTAGGTTGTCACAAGAAATAACTAATATATGAATCATAATATTCATGAATCCAAGCACAAATAATTTTTTTATGAAAGATAAAAGACTTATTTGATCATAACTCTCCCGTACACTTAAATCATACATTGTTCCAATGTATGTAAATGATGCTCACGTTCAACAAAATTAATTATATAAGATAAATGAAAGATTAGAATACTTCCTTTAGTTGTGAGCATCGAGAATGAATTGCATTATACTGTAGGTGGATATGGGGATGTTATGTGATACATAATAGAATTGTCTATTTTGTTTCTCAATAAATCTCTTCCACCGACTATCCGAACATGCTTCCTACTGGTACAACTAAGGAGGAAGCCAGTGTGAAATAATGGACTGCAAGCTAGACGATGATCTGTTGAGCTGTGTCTGGAGGTTAGGTTGCATGCAATGCTAGGACACGTTGGTGCGATGCTGACGGACTCTTGTGGCTGCTGGCGAGTGTGTTGTTGACACTGAAACGTTGGTGAACTGTTGCATTGATGCTTGGTAATTTGTTGGCCGTGGACTGGGACGATGCATGTGTGGGTGGTCCTCGTTGTTTTGTCTCGCTTGGTGGAAAGCTATGCTTTGTGTGGGGTGCTTAGTCGCTGCTGCAGTGCACTGGTGTTGTGCGAGTGCTGCCGGTAGAGTGTGACACTGATTCGTGAACTCACTGGTGGACGTCGCTGTAATGCTAGTGGGCTTGTCGCTTGTGGAGCTTGGTGTGTATGCAGATGCAATACTGGTGGAGTGCGAAATGCAAGCGAGGCTGGAGATCAGCTATGCGTGGAGAACCTAAAAATAAAAAGAAGAAAACAAGAGACGTAGGGTTTTGTTTTTTTTTTATATCTTAAAAATTAATGTTTTGTTTACTTATTTAAAAAATTATTAATTTCCTAAAACAAAACATTTTACTACTATCTATAATGCATGATTTTGCCTTGTGCGTTTTCAAAATATGGAATTTAAGGGATTTAATGCCATAATCTTAAGTTGTCAAATTTGTGATCTCAATTTATTCATTTTAGTAAGGCCTGATCTCGTTTTATGAGTTTTAGTGGTCCAAAACTTTAGATCTTTTATCTTGAATGTTGAATTACATAAGAATTGATATTACGTTATGAATTTTAATATTCTGAAATTTAAAGGATTCAATTCTATAAGGCTGAGTTATATAAGGTGTAATCTCCCCTTATGAATTTTAGCATTCAGTCCAAAAAGATCAAATGATTCCTTTAAACTAACAAAACAACCACACAAAAGTAAGCAAATTAAACCCATAAATAATTGAAATAAAACTAATAAAAATCATCATATTTGGGTTGCCTCTTAAAGAGCACAATTGTTTAGCGTTGTTATGCTCGATGGGCCTCTTTCTTCTCAATCTTTTATGTCCATTTACCTTAAAGATCTTTCAAGTATCTAAACTCCTTATTTCCATTGCACATTAAGAAAATACATTAGTGATAATAAAAGAACCAAGTCATCTAGAATGTAACTTACCTAGTGATAAATGCTAAAAAGACTACATGTATAATCTGATTGGGGGTTTGGTTGTGTGTAAGTTTTAAATATCAACCCTCGATAATCTACAAGGAGACGGTTCCTTAGAGTAGTACCAAAAGTGTCGATCCCACGAGAAAGGAACTAATCTAATCCTAAAATCTAAAGCCAAAAACAAATAACATAAATTCAAGATGCAACGAAACTAATACGAGAATTTAATTCAATCAATCAAATTAAGAATTAAACACGAAAATATTAATTACTAAGCAATTTGCAACACACCTAAGAATCAACTAAAAGAAATTACCAATTGAAAGAAAGGGAAATTTACCTATCCTTATTGCTAACCTAACTGATTATGAATTATTGGATTATTGGTTCTAGACTATCCTAGGGTTGAATATTACTATCTCTCGAATTATAACCATTAACCCTAAATCATAAACTCTAATCAGATTATGGAGGTTGTAATCTCTCAATTCACAATTTATCCAAAACTCTATTCCTTTTATTGGTACTTGGATTAGATAAACCCTGGAATATACCTTATAGTAATTTTATTTTAACTTAATTCATTCTTTTTCATTGAGATTCAATTGTGTTCTTAATTATTCTTAAATGAATATTGCTAGTGTATTATTTCACGTATGATTTCATGCAATTGATATTGAGAAATCATTTTATAAGAATATTTCTACCATAATTGAAAGAATCTGCATGCAAACTTAGAAATAGGTTGATATAAATCTCCTAGATTAGGTTTAACCTTAACAGTAAAATTCACGAACCAATTAATGCAATATTAGGTTGAACTAGAAAGAGGTTTTATTTAATCAACTAATGATTAGTTGTTAATAGTCTTGAGAAAGATATTAACATAAGATAGGAATTTTCACAGTCCAATGAACTAAAGATTAAATTGATTAGTGAAATTATGGTTGCACAAGAAACCCTAGGGTGATTCGAAATCTAGGTACCAATGTTTACCTTGATTGTTTCTTAGTTTAATCGTCATTCTAGTTAGTTAATTGTGTTGACCTATTTTAGTTTGTTGTTTTAATTTTGCATTTGATTTATCTTAAACACCATAAATTTTTAGGCTAGATAATAAAAGGATGGTAAATACTAGTAATTCTAGTCCTTGTAGAATCGACTCGTACTTTTCAGAACTAGCTACAGTTAAACTGTGCACTTATAGTTTAAAACATAAAATTATATAAAAAAAATTTAGCACCGTTGCCAAGGACTATAATATTAGAAAAACCTTATTTTTATTAATCTATTAAGTTTTCTCTCTAAATAGTTATTTTTCTTTTATATTTATTTTCCATTTATAACTTTGTTGTGTTTGTGTCTTATTTTCAAAAATTGGACAGTCATAATTACACCAAGCACAATGGAAGTATAGAGAGGACATTATTCTCAAAGGGACTATGATATACCATTGCTTGTGTAACATTGGAAGCTTAGAATGAGAGGTATAGTGATGTGAATTCCGAAGGATAATTGATATCCATGGTATGTTATGACATTTGTAGGAGTGATCACCCCATTCATAAATGTTAGGCATCAAACTATATATGGGAGAACCCAAATTACATGGATAAATAGCCTTATGATACCCCATATTGGCCTTAGGATATCCTATATGAAAAATACTATAATCTAGAGTAGAGTAGTTATTACGACTATACATGGAACGATTATGCTTCATTTGGATTTCTAGAACAACAATAGCAAGAGGAAGAGGAGATTCTTAAAGATGTCTTCATAAAAGGCATTGCTTTACAAGAGACTGCCCTCTATAAACTTCCAAGGCTTGTTGCTTTATCTTAATATACTAAGTTAAACTTGAGGGATCATATGAGTGCATTAACTTTTTGGAGTGGAGAGGAGCAAAAGGTTTAATATATGGAGGAAGCTACAGTTCAAGAAGAGAAGAAAGAAGATTCAATAGGCAAGTTACAGGTTGAAGAAAAAGAAGAAGTTGTTATTTAAGAAGAGAAAGAAGAAAAGGATTGGAAGGATTGGGAGGGGGATTTTGGTTGAATTCAATTAACAAAATAAAGTAAAATTAAACTATAAAAAGAAATTAATTAATGGGTTTCAAATCTAGTTTGGGGTTCAATCTCAACCTTCACATAAATGTGCAAAATAAATCGTCATGTTGATCTTGTACCTCTTTTTGATACTATTAACTGTAGATTAACAACAAGCTATATTAATTTCAGTTTTCCTTTAGGTTGTATCTAATTAAAATTAGGTCTAGCTACCAAACAACCTAGAATAAGCTCTATAGCTTTAATGTGACAATGACATTATGTAATACTAAAATAAGTTAATCTAGGAAACAACTATATAAGCTCGGGTTATTTTACCATAAGTGAATCATAGTTACAACAATTATGTATTGCAATCTAGATTTTGGCAATGCATCTATACGTGAAAAATATAAAAGGCCTATCTAAATTATTCATACATAAATCTAAAACATTAAATAGAATATAATATGGTCAATCCTAAAAGAGAGTTAAGAACAACATCACTAGATTAATCAATGCTCAAATTTGAACAGAAAAGATAAAGTTTAACTCCTTATAGCTCTCAAAACGGAAGGGAATCTGTCTTTTTTTAAGTCTCTAATGTTTTCATTACCTCTTTGGCCTCTTAAATTGCCTTTGTATACTTAAAATCAGGGTATGAATGATAAAACATGGTTAGTTACACGAGCGTGTACGTGACTGTGTATATCAATTTTGCCATAAATTATGAACATACATGTTCATAATAAGCTACACAACCAAGATTTATAGTCGTGTAGCTCACTTACATGGCCGTATAAGTCCCCACATTTCCATAGGTTACAAGACTGCTTTAAACTTCATTTTTGCGCTCCTACACACTTCTAGTGACTGTATATACGAGTGTGTGCACCTCTGCATGACTAGGTAAGTTGCAATGACTCCATTTCTTCCATTCCTTGCTCCATTTTCTCCTTAACTCATCTCCTTTTTGCTTCTACTAAGACAAATAAGATCGATTACCGACTAACGGCACCAAGGATATATTTTTAGCTCATTTGGTTCTCGTTCCTCCAACTCATACCTAAAATAAAATATGGGCCAAAATAAGTATCTTAAGCACAATATAGTAATAATCACTAAGCATTATGAAGTAAATATATAGTCAATCTAGCACTTATCAATTAGCTTAATAAAGAAAAATTTAGGAATTTTTTATAAAGAGGACGTTGATCAAGATGATTCATTATAAGTTTGATTTGATCATATTTTCGCCTCCTAACAAATATTATTTATACCAATTACGTACCGAAATCAATCCAAAACAAAAAAGATAATTCGAACCAGCATAACTCAATCATATCTTATCAAAAGTATATCAGATACACTCACACACAAACTCTTAAAGACATTGAATTTTCATTCAAAGTCTTATTGGTAGCAATGCACTTAATTTTAGTGACTCTTAGAACAAGTGGTTTAAACTGACCACTTATTTGTAGTGCGACGCTATTACTTGCTATACAATATTTTTTGTAGTAATTTTTAACTTTAATATTTTAAAATAAAGATAAGACGTGATAAATACTTTTTTAGGTATATGAGTTATTTTACTTACTAGTTAGAAGATTTTAATTTATCTTTATCTATATATAAATATCAAGAAACAATAAATGTGTGTCAAATTACACCTTTCTTATTTTTTGCATGTTTTTCTTTTTTATTTGGTAATTTTATTAATCCTTTCTAACTTTAGAACATAATTTTAGAGTTCTATGAAATCTTTGAGTTGTGAATAAAGAGAGAATCAATAAAGCTGAATTCTTGCTAAACAACTTTAAACACTTGAGAGTTAGAATTACATGACACTACAAGAAAAATTAGTTTCAATAACTATTATTAATGGTTGCTAAAAATAAGAAAATGGTCGTTAAAAGTTATAGCGACCAAAATCGGGTTGGTCACAGGTGGTTACAACAGGGTTGTTACTAAAAGTGCTCAGTGACGAGTTATTACGTTGGTCGTTAAAAATGCACTATTAACAACCATTTAAAA
>JANVCL010311238.1:0-17975 GCA_026546855.1 Erythroxylum incrassatum
TTCTTTAAATCATCTTCTTCCAATCCAACACCCATTCTCTACACAAAACACTTTCTCTCTCTAACTCTTTCTCTAACAAAGCAAGAAGAAGAAGATAAACTTACCTTGTCATGCTTGATTTCTCCTTCTTCGTTCTTCCTTCCAAGCTTCTCTTGCACATTCTCACGAACTCTCTCTCTTCTCCTCTCTTCTTCCACGTTTTTTTCTTCTTTCTTTTGGCCTCTCACGACTTCTCTCCACGTTTTTGCCTTCTTCTTCTTACTTCAAGACCACAATTTAATTGTCTTTCCCCATTTTGCCCCTCATTTATCTTGTCCTTCCCATTATGCCCTCCTTTTGTCTTTACAACTAACATCTTATACTTCTAACTTCTTAACTAATGATCATGGTAAAATTGAAGGAATTTGATAATACTTCCTTCTATAAAAATGCTCCTCATTATCTTAATTTTCTATTGACATTAAAATCATTCAATTTGGTTTAAAAATCTAAAAGATATATCCCAAACATTTCCAAACTATTCTTATATTAAAATAATATTTTGTGGTCAGCTTCCATCCTAAAATTGAAACTATTAGAGTCTGAATTAGAACTCAATTTCATCAGATAATTTATAGCCCTATTTCTTTATGTTAATCCAAATTAAGAATTATCATATTTTGATAACTAGAGAAAAAGTTATGGCTAAAATACTAAAGCATACTCAGTGAATTTTCAGCTTTTAACTTCCAAAATTTCACATATAAGAGTTCTAACTTCCAAGAAAAGTTTGGGGTCCAACAGAAATTTCATTTTGGGGTTTCCCAAAATCTGTTCAAAAATGGGACCTAACACTTATGGTATTAGAGCAAGAAGAGGAATCGATGATGGTTAAGGAGAGTTCTTTGGAATAAGTACAATGATTATGTTCAAGAGTTGGGTTTCAAAAATAGGAGAAGTGAGTTGTTTTGATGTTTGTCCTGGGAGGGGCACGCCACCCTTATGGGATACGCGTTCCGATGTCACTTAAGACATCAGGACATCAGGCCCGTGACTCACAAGGACAGGGTGCCCAACACATACACTATCCTGAATGGTGACATGCCTATGGGTGTCTTAAATGCGATCGTATATGCCCAAAGTGCATCATCTAACTTTAAAGACCAATCCTGCTTAGAAGCATTAACAGTTTTCTCTAGTATTTTCTTTACTCATCTATTTGAGACTTCAAATTGCCCACTAATTTAGGGGTGGTATGGAGTAGCAACGTTATGAGTCACCCCATATGGTATGGAATAGCAAACTTATGGGTCACCTCATACTTAGCTAATAATGAATCAAAAAGTTTGTTACAAAAATGCGACCCCCATCACTAATGATAGCCCTAGGTGTGCCAAAACGTGTAAAAATATGCTTCTTCAAAAACTTAACAACACCTCTAGCCTCATTTATAGGAAATACCTCTTTTTCTACCCACTTGCTAACATAATCAACAATAACCAATATATATTAATTAGAGAAATACTTAGGGAATGTTCCCATGAAATCTATGCCTCAAACATAAAAAACCTCACAAACAAGAATGTTAGTCAATGGTTTGTCATATCTCCTACTAATGTCCCCTATCTTTTGACACCTATCACAAGATTTGACAAATGTAAATGCATCCCTAAATAACGTGGGCCAATAAAAACCACAACCTAAAACCTTATAAGCTGTCCTAGATGCACCTTAATGTCCCCCAGCCTCTCTGGAATGACAGTGATGTAACATAGAGGACATTTCCTTTCAATATTTTTCAAAGTTCGTCAACCTTCCACACTAGTATTATTTCACTTGCCTCTAGAAGCTCCCAAATAAAAATAAGGTTTGCTCAATATGAGTTTTAATAATCTCTCTCAATAGAATTTCACTTTCTAACGCACAAGAGAATTTTGTACAAGGATATCACTTTCCAGAATGTATATTCTTTTGATGAGTTTCGACAATATAGCTTCGCAAACTTATATATTGTTCAGTTCTTCTTGTTCATAGTTGCATTGCCTCTTCCTTAAATTGCATTTCCTCAGTTAGCTGATGCTTCACTTGCATCATTAGTCAACTAGATCAATTTGAATCTCAATAATTTCGATGTTTATCTTTGCTAAAATTTTTCCAATGATAGAGGAGCTAATATGCGTCCTTCATAATTAGTAAGATCGTTTAGCATAAACCATTTCTAATAAGGTAAGTTTATAAAGAAGGTTCCTGTAAGAATGGAAGCACATTTCTTATGATTTTATTTCCTTTTGAGAATTAATCCATTAATAATAAAAGAAAATAAATCCAATTTGAATTTTGAAATATTATATCATTATCATGAAAATCATCAACTATAAACCTTGAGCTAACATGCTTCTAATTTAATTAATTCAAAGGAATAAAGCTTTTGGGGAGTTAAAGCTATGCAATAAGAATAAAGGATCTAGCTCTTGCCAATTGTTATACCAAAGCTATATGTCTTTCCAATTCCTAATAATTCTCATGAATTCCTTATGTACTTGACTTCTTAGTCCCAACATTTGCTTAAGGAGATGTATTAGTTTTAAGTTAAGCTATCCAAAAACCTGCATACTTAAAAAAGTAACTATGAATCCATTTCAACTAAAGTGACTCCTAATTAGTCCATATTTTTTATATTTTCTTAACCAAAAAGTCTATGTATATATTGTTGGGATTTAATACCACTTGTTGAGCTCTGATACCACATGTTTGGCTACTTCAAACAGTAATGCTCATAAGATTTTGAGATCATTCAACCAATATAAAACTATGCACGTAATAAAAATGACTGAAAGATAATGAACACATGATTCAAACGTGAACAACTCTCTAGTATTGAGGTAAAAATAACAGTATAAACCATTAAGTATCAAATAAAAATACAAGAAATGAAGATTTCAAGCTAATCACTCTATCACAAGACAACTACAACATAACTTCTCTTCCAAACTCTCTAAAAAGACTTTTGTTAACCACCATTAGAATTGAGTATAAATTGACAATTTTTTGTGTGTTTACACACGTATACCAATACTACTCCTAAACAAGTTCTAGAAATGAAATTTTAATAAAATTGTAGTTGTTGAAAGCTATTTGGACTATAAAACTCTTCTATCAACATGTGTTTCTATCTTATGCAACTTCTTTCTTCAAAATTATCTTTAAATCTTCAAAAGGAAATGATTTATAACACACACTAATTTTGATCCAATGAGATAGTTAAGACTTCTAGAGTTTAGATTTAACAAAACTATTCAAATGAGCATCCATAAAATGAGGTTGAACTTACAACAATCTCCCTCTTCAGTCCATTTTGGAGGAGAAATCTACTACCTTAAAAAATCACTTGAATGTCATTCCAATGATCTTACTACAAAGCTTAAGCTTACTTAAAAGAACCATCCTAGTTATCATATTAACACTATTCTTGTCCATACGAATTCATCTCCTCTTGTATGTGGCTCATAAGCCTTCTCTCCATCAGGTTCCAATCGATTATTATCATGTGTTAGCTTATGTTCTCCTTTTTTACCTTATTATTATCTTGTGTTCGCTAATATTAACCTTATTTATTCATAGGCTGATCACCAAAAGTAGGAACAGGGGTAAAATCTTCATTATTGAAAAATGAACTACTAGATGTAATCTTGTTTTCATGGATGAGATCTGCACCCATCTCATATCTCTGCTTCTAACAACCTTTTGTTTTTTTGGGTTATAGAGTCTATACCTAAACTTCTCATCACCATATCTAACAAACACATAAGGAGTAGGCTTTAAATCCATTTTCGATCTCTGTCCTTTTTTTTGACCCCTAAATTTTTCTTAATGAATAAACATGATTTAAATTAATTTTAAATTTTTGGTGGATTAATTTTTGGGATTTAATTATTACATTAATGTGAGTAAGATTATGTGACATAGGTTAATTGAATTAAAGTGTTAAGATGGTAAGATTACAGAAAGGGTATTTTGGAAGATCACTTAAGCTTAAAAACCATAAAGCATTAAAGGAGGGGCAAAATGAACATTGTGCAATCATTAAAGGGTATAAAAGGGGAGAAAAATTGTTGTCTTACATTTAGAAGAAGCCAGAAAAATGAATGAGAAAAGAGAGAAGAGAGAAGCACAAAAAAGAGAGAAAGAACAGAAAAGAAGGGAGGTCAACTAAGTTTCAATTTTTCTTAGTTCAAAAGAGTGATTTTGAAGGTGTTCAAGAAGGGACAAAGAAAGAGAAAGATTAGAGCTTCCATTAGAGCTAAGAAACAAATTGTTTAATGAAGATTCAAGGTAAGTGTATGTTTTAATCGTTGGATTTTTGGAAGTTTTTGGTTTAAAGAGCTTAGGAAATGCATGGGTTCAGGTATCCTAGGATCAATTTTAGTGAATGTACTTTGTGGGTTTCTCAATTAGAATGCCTATTTATTTGGGATTTTTATCAATGTTGAAGAAAATCAGGAGAGGCAAGAGGAGCAAGAGGAGAGGCACATTTGAGTAAGTTATAAGCAAGGAACTTCAAGGTGGGTTTCACTTTTATAATTAAGTAATAAGTCATTAATATTTCTTTCAAGAAATGAAAATAAATGATTTTCAACTACTTTATTCATGCGCATTTATTGTTTTTTAAATGCTGTAAGAATGTGCTACATATTTGTATATGAATTGTGTTATTTGTTGATGAGTTGAATGATGGAAATGATTTTTGAAAGAATAGCAGGTTTATAAAATCAAGTTTCCAAAAATGTGCCATAAGGGTAAACTATTTTCAATTCATGAATTACATGTTATGTGGGTTTGGTGTAGTCCATTCAAGAATGTCACATGCACGTTGACCAAGTTAAAGGCTTCTTCCGCTTACCCACTAGTAGCATAGAGCTCCTTCATGGACTCCCTCAAGTTTACGACTACACAAGACCATTATGTGGAATTGTGTAGTTCGTCGTGTTTATGGATCTGCCCAAAATATTATAATGTGCTTATGTGTTTACATGTGTTGACAAGTTTGATGAATGCATGACTTATGTGAGTTGTGAATTTATTTGACAAGTTGAAATTTTGAGAAATATATGTTTTATGGGTTTTCATGAGAATTTGCTATGATCATGAAGGTTTTCAATGGTTTTTGCTTATTACAAATTATAAAACTATTATCAACGAGCTTTAAGCTCACCCCCCACCTCGTTCCTTCCCATCTATAGGTGAGGAGCAAGATATCAAGTGAACGAGGAGAGAGTCAAGGCATTACTCCAATTTACATATTTTTGTTTTGAAGCTAGATTATGTAAAACAAGGCTTTAGTTGCATTTTGAGTAATTATTGTTCTTGTAAAGTTTGTATTTTTGGATTATGATGTAAGGTGGCTCGAAATGCCCACCAAAGCGTTGTAAACTCGTATCTTTTGATGTTAATGAAATATATATACAATATGTTTTCTTATAACTTTTCAAGTCTTTACATTGCAAATTTCAAGTTTTCATAGGGGTAGGAATTATGTTCTGACTTCAGGGGAAAATCTAGAATAATCTAGATAGAACTAATCAAAATTGTCTACTTAAAAGTTGTATATGATTTTTCTAGCTTTCCAACGATATAAAGTATGGAAGTTTTGGATATCGGAGTTTAAAGATATGATCATTACAAGTTGGTGATGCTAAATAGGATGTATATTAGGACAGCTATAGTGAATGATGAGATGAAGTTGAATGTGATGAATAAAATGAGTTGAGAATTAAGAGTTTTATGAGAGCAATTTGATGGTTGAATTGTTAAGAAGTGATATTACACTAGAAGAGGTAAATTTGAGAAGATTATGAGTGAACATGATGTTAGAATGGATGTAGGAATCATTGGAGAGGCTTGGGAGTGAGTTTTGTATCACTTATGTCTGTTAGATGGACGTTAGGTCTGTTAAATGGACCTTCTCGGGTCTGTGAGGATCCCCAGCCTCACCCATATCCGTTTAACGAACATTAAGTCCGTTAAACTGACCTTCTTGGGTCTGGAATGACCCTCAGCCCCAAGTATGTCCGTTAGGCGAACATATGTGTCCGTTTAACGGATATACATAGTTTACTTTTGGAAATTTAAGTTTTTGACCCTTTAAATGACAAAATCTCACTTCAAGGTCTTCATGAAATTGTAGATCTAAAAGTCTTCTTTCAAACCTTCTAAGAATGACCTCAATTCGACATCTCTAAAGAAAGTTATGACAATTGTCCCAAGATAGGTACAATATAATTGAGGATATAAACATGCTTGATTCCTTTGGCCATAACTTCATCATCTAACATCCAAATAAAGTGACTTTTAAAGCAATAGATTCCTAAGACATTTTTTTATCCCTCCATAAAAGTGGTAGTCCTTGGTATTGATCTTAGAAAGATTTATGGAAAGGAAGTGAGGGGTCTGGTGGGAGAGCATGGCTGGGCTATGAACATACCTTGAATTTTTAAGCATATCTTAAGATATAGAGCTCCAAATGAGATGGCCCTTATTTCAAAATTAACTAGAAACATAGAGCTACAATTGTTTTGAAGAAGTCAAATTGTGATTTTGATGATTGGCTAGTGCGGGCATGCCACCCTTGTGGGAATGGCTAATGAGGATTCATTGAGTTAACCCTTCAAGGAAATGCGCTCAAGTTTTATGACTCTAGATTTTTGGGCTCTAGAATTAAGGTCCAACACCTTTGGCATGTATGTGAAGGCTTTGGATATGAACACCCTTAAATGCAAACACATTGGATTTTTTTTCCTTTCCACACTCTCTAAAAAATGTCAAGGTTTAAGGGAACTAAAGGAGTTTTATTAATCATGTACACTGCAATTTTGACTGCCTCACCCTAAATTTTTTTAGTAAGTTTAACATCAAGAGCATATATCAAACCTTCTCCAAGATGGCTCTATTAACCCATTAATAACTCCCTTAGTTGTGGAGTACTAGGTTATGTCTTCTCATGCCTTATGCCATCTTTCTCATAATACTCTTCAAACTCGTTGGAGGTGTACTTGCCTCTATTGTCAGTTTAGAGACACTTTAACTTCTTTTTAGTCTCTTTTCCACTATAGCATGAAATCTTCTAAAGGTCTGTATCTAACTTTTTGTTTTCAACATAAAGACCTAAGTCTTATGTGTAACATCATCGATAAATATAAAAAAATACTTGTTACCACCCCCAAGGACTCCATCTCTATAGGACCACATACGTTAGGGTGTACTGGCTCCAACTTTGTCTTCCTCTTGCTAGACCTTTTATAAAATGAGACTCGATGATGCTTTCCAATCATACAATGATCATAAGGGTTCAAAGAAACTATCGTCTTCATAGATATAAGTAATATTCCAGCTAGTAACTTGATCTCCTTCTCACTAACATGTCCCAATCTCCAGTTCCACAAATTCTGTAAAATATTTTCTTAAATGACATATAATTCTCTAGCACATTCCTTCAAGTATGTCTTATATAAAGTACGTCACCATAAGCAACAATCAATGCTCCTTTATACAATTTCCGTTTTCCATCTCTAAACTTGTCCTAGTATCCCTCTCAATCAAGCACATTCATAGACAGTGAATTGAATTGTAAGTCTAAAATGTGTCGTACTACTTTTAAGATCAATATGGAGATAGTAATTGACTGCACAAATCAACAACACTTTATCATATGTACTTGTTGTCAATGTTGTACTGTTGTTATCGTTTCAATCCTTCTCATTGTCTTGCTTCTTCTGGTCTCTCTTCCATTTATAGTAGAACTTCTTTATATGACTAGGTTTGGTATACTAGTGATACGTTATGGTCTCCTTGTCATCTTTCAACTTTGATATGTTCCTCAAATTCCTTTTAGAACCTCTACTCCTACTTCTTCCTGTGTTTTCTACTACAAGAGTATGCATGTTGTCGACACCGATCTCCTTCCTCTTAATCTCTTTATTGAACATGCTTTTTTCAATTACATCAAATAATAGCACACCAACTATATAGTAAAGAACTTGACAAGAAAAATGCTTGTAATTCATCATCGAGGATGATCATCATTGTATTCAGCTTGTTATTGACGTCCTAAAAATTGCTAAGATGTTTTGAAACTGATTTCCTAGCCTTTAACTTTAAGTTCATAAGCCTTTTAATTAAAGAGGCCTTGTTTTAAATAGTCTTCCTTTCAAGAGACCCTCTAACTTCTTCCATAACTTAAAAGGATCCAATTCTTGGGATACATGACTAAATATGATGCTATCCATCCACTGCTTAGTAGTTCCAAAAGTTTTTTCATCTTTTTCTACATTTTATCTGTCGTCTTCTCTGGCTTAGAGGAAATTTTGTCTTTTATGCTTCTATCCACATCGATTAGATCATAAAAGCCTTACAATATATGAAATCTTGCATTGTAAGTCTTCATACTAAGTAGTTGGTCAATGCCAAATTCATTATACAGTTATTTACATTCTTCATAATTTAGGCTCTGATACCCCTTGCTAAGATCTGATACCACTTATCGGGCTTTGATACCACTTGTTAGGCTCCTATAAGTAATCATGCTTATAAGATCTTTAAGATCATTCAACCAATAAAAAGCTACTCATGCAGTAAAGATGAATAAAAGATAACAAACACAAGATTTTAACATGAAAACTAATGTTGAGGTAAAAACTATAGAATAAATCGACAAAAAAATCCATTAATTATCAAACAACAAGATACAAGAGACAAAAATTTCAAGCTAATCACTCTCTCATATGATAACTATAGCAGAACCTCTCTTTCAAGCTTTCTAGAAAACTTTGGTTAACAATCTCTAGAATTGAGTTCAAATTGATACATACACACACACACACACACAAACATACACATATGCCAATACTACTCTTAAACAAATTCTAGAAATCAATCTTTAACAAAACTTAAGTGATGAAAGCTATTTGGATTCTAAAACTCTTCTATCATCATGTTTTTTTTCTAATACAACTTCTACTATATGTATGAAAATAATATTAATGTAAGTCAAACTATTATAACTCACATTGCATAAGAACCTAGATGTTATTGTTAATGTCATGAAAATTGTTAAGATGTTTTGACATTGATTTTCTAGCCTTTAACCTCAAGCTCACAAGCATTTTTAATCAATATGGCCTTATAATAAATAGTCTCTTGGTCGTAGAGACTCTCCAAGTTCTTTTATACCTTAAAAGGATCTGTTTCTTAGGATACATGATTAAGGCGATGATATATTTCCATTACCTAATAGTTTCCAAAATCTTTCACTTCATCTTCTCCCACTCTTTATTTGTCATCTTCTCTAGCTAAGATGAGACATTTTCTTTTATACTTCTAGCTATATTGGTTGGATTTCAAAGAGCCTTGCATTATAGGAAATCTTCCATCATAGGTCTCCATATGGAGTAGTTGGTTGATATCAACTTTATTATAAAGCTATTTTCATTATCCATACCTCAGGCTCTGATACCACTTATTGCACTGCTTTAAGCAATAACACTCATAAGATCTTCGAGATCATTCAATAAATAACAGTCTACTTATGCAATTAAGATTACTGAATGATTATAAACATAGGATTTTAATATGAAAAACTCTATAATGTTGTGGTAAAAACTATAGGCCAAACTATCAAAAATTCACTAACTATCAAATAACAAGATACAAGAGTTTAAGATTTTAATCTAATAACTCTCTCACATGACAACTATAACAGAACCTCTCTTTCAATCTTTGTAAAAAGACTTCTACTAATCACCTCTAGAATTAAGTACAAATTGATATGTGCGTGTGTGTGTGTGTGTACATAGAAACAGACATCAATACTACTCTTAAACAAATTCTAGATATAAAACTTCAATAAAAGTGTAGTTGATGAAAGCTATTTGGATTCTAAAACTCTTTGATCAACGTGTGTTTGTCTCATGCAACTTTTGTCTTCAAACTTATCTTCAAATCTCCAAAAGGATAAGATCTATAATATACACTCGTTTTGATCCAATGAGATAGTTAATACCTCTAGAGTTTGGATTTATTAGAATTCGTTAAATGAATATCCATAAAACAACGTTGGACTCACAACAATCTCTCCCTCTAATTAGACATTAACTATGTTTAAACTAATATATACGCATTATTTCTTGAATAGGAGACTTTCACTCTAAATGAGAATGAGATAATATCGTAACACATGATTTCTATCATATGTATAAAATCGATCATGAAAAAAAGATGTAAGTCAAACTATTACAACTTACATTGTGTGAGAACCTATAGGTTATATAAGTCCTATCATATATCTTCACGACTCTCATCTAATTATTGATAATTAAATTTAATGTTTTCTACATTAGAATGTTATGGAAGCATTATATATGATGTGATCCATGATTCAATTATAAGAAAGACTATTAAATCCAATTTAAGATAATTTAGAATAAAAGAAGATCATAGTGATTGGTGTCTCACATCAAAATATATTAAAAAATGAAGAAAACTATTATTGAACTGTGTATAAATTTGTGAATGAAAAAGCGTGGAAGGGAATTCTTTTTTGGAATACTTAGTTTGCTACATATATTGCAACAGTGACAAGTGTGATCAGTGTCTAATCGAGGGCTTTACTTTTTGTTGATTATTTTGCTGCATATCCTTATCGAGAGCATAAAATTAGTTAATGGGTTTGCAACTTTAAAACATTTTGACCTTCATTTCTACTTGGACTTAAACTTTGGCTAGTACTTGTCGTGGGTATTTAACTATGTCATTGTTCAAGCAGGAACTAGACACCCCTAGTCTTTCAGCCTATAATCACATCATTTTGAAGCTAATCTTAAGTAGGAGCGTGATAAAATACCACTTAAAAAATGCAAGATGATTAGTGTTGTTTTGATAGGTTTCATGGATTCGATGTCAGGGGCCTCCAAATTAACAAAAAAAAGATTTGAATTAAGGATTCTCTCCTTTTCTTTCATTTCATTTCAATATAAAGTTGTTTATACACACATCTCGATACAGGAATTCATCTGCGTGTCACCTGTCAGTTCATTACTAACAGAAAGGAAAAACTACCTTACATGTAATCAAAATGGTCGTACAACTAACAAAAATCCCTAAACTTCCGGTAACAACTAGATTCCTTTAATGATAGTAATCATTCTATGGAGTTGGATGTCTTCGATTTCTTATTGGGGGACCTGATTCCTGAAAGTCTACTTCATCCTCCTTTATGGATTCCTTACTTACGTCTTAGTCTTCATTACTAGGTTAATTAGTAATCGTAACAACTTCCCTCCTGGATGGAAAACCAACTTTTTCTGGAGGCGGTAGGTAGACTTAAGTGAGTCCCAATCTTCCCATGTACTATATTCTGGTGACGAGCCTAACCATTAAACCAAAAAAAGAGTGCGATGAGGGTGAGACAAAGTGTTGAATTTAAAATCTATAATGACCAAAGGCTCGATCAACGGTTGTCAGTTAATGGCATGAGGTGGAAAATCAAGAACTGGAGTAGTAAGAAAGTCATGATGGAGCTTGAGAAGGGAGCAATGAAAAATTGGGAGAATTTTAAATCCGATCAGGAAAGCCAACTTATAAGAGATAGCACTAATTTGCTCTACAATCTGGTAAGGTCCATAAAAAAGTTTACTAAGTTTGGGATAAGAAAGGTGGCCGACAGAGGTTTGCATATATGGGCAAAGTTTGACATAAACCCAGTCATCAGTAGCAAAATGGACATCTCGATGTTTATGATTAGCCTGTTGTTTCATATAGTGTTGTGCCTTTGCGAGATATTGTCGAAGGACTTGCAGCATGTCTTCTCTAAAACGAAGGCGTTATCAACATCTTTGTTGGTGGTGGTACCTAACGTATATTTCAGAATGTTAGGTAGGGCTATGCCATATGTAATTTCAAATGGGGAGAAGCCAGTAGACAAATGCTAAGCGATGTTATAAGACCACTTTGCCAGGGGTAAGAATTTTTGCCACAAAGCATGTTTATAACTGATAAAAGATCTCAAATATTATTCCAAGGTTCTGTTTACGAATTCAGTACATAGCCACCAGTTTGAGAATGATATGTTGTACTCATCCGTAATTTGGTACCACAAAGTATGAACAATTCTCGTCAAAATTGGCTAACAAATATTTGATCTCGATCCGAAACCAAACTTTTTGGTAACCCATGTAATTTATAAATCATATCCTGGAATAATTGAGCTATCTTATAAGTAGTATAGTGCAATGGAAGAGCACTAAAATGAGATCCTTTAGAAAAGCGATCAATAACTACCAAGATCACAGAGTAACCATTCGATGGTGGCAAACTTCTGATGAAGTCAATCCTGAGATCCTCCCAAGGTGTAGATGGTATTGGCAATGGTTACATCAAACCTCCTGGTTTTCTTAGTTTCGTACTTAGTTTATTTGCAAATACTTCACAAAATTTTTGAAATCATAAGCTATGGTGTCTCGATAAAAATTCTCACATAAGCGTCGTAATGTCTTTACAATGTCCATGTGTCCACCAATGGGGTAGTATGAAATTCTTCCAAAAGGAGTTGTTTAAAGGTACCAGAAGAACTCACCCATATATAGCCATTGTATAAGATTAAACCATCCTTATAAGTATAATGGGGGTAGGAATGTGGCAATTGTTGAATAGCTTCAATTAAAACTCTGGTGGAAGATTGATACTGATTTTCGGCTCGTAATTAGTCTAATAAAATGTAGGATGGACTAGTCACAAGCAGTGACGAGGGTCATGGATTCTCGATAAAGCATTAACCATAAAATTCTGCTTACCTTTCTTGTATTGAATTTAAAAATCAAAGCCGATAAGCTTGACTAAATAAGATTGTTGCTCCAGGGTTTGTAAAGTTTATATCATCAACTCTTTCAAACTCTAGTGGTCTATCAGAATAATAAATTAATGTCCAAGTAAATATTGCCTCCATTTTTTGACAGCCATGGTTATCGTATAAAGCTCTCAAATGTAAGTAGAAGTGCGGGCTAACTTCAGACAAAATTGTTTGCTAAAAAAAGCTATTGGATGTTTGTCTAACAACACTGCACCCATGCTAGAGGTTGAAGCATCTGTCTCCAACATAAATGGTTTAGAAAAATCAGGGATTGCCAGGACTGGAGTAGAGGTCGTAGCTAATTTCAGATTATCAAAAGCCTCTTGAGCGATAGGAGACCAATGAAATTGATCTTTCTTAAGCAAGCATGTTAATGAAGCCGCCAAATAAATAAATTGATCAGATGTTGTCGAATTGCACAGATCGCCTTTCAAATATTTATAGCTCGAGATGTAGGAAAGTATTTCTCCAGCAAAAGTCTCTGCATCTCATTCGAAGTGGTAATTGATCCGGAGGGCAAGTAATATAGCCAATCCTTAGTAGTGTTTCCCAATAAAAATAGGAATGCTCTAAACTTAATATACTCTTCTTGAACTTCGATTAGCTTTATATTAGAACAAACCACGTGAAATTCCTTAAGATGCTTATGAGGATCTTCACCTGACATATCACAAAAAGTAGGCAAAAGATGAATTAAACTAGATTTAAGCTCAAAAGCAACATCAATAGTAAGAAAATCAATGCTCAATGGTTGATTATTAAAATCAGAAGCAGCTAATTGTTTAAGAGTATGATCATTATTTTGCTCAACCATGTTAGAAGTAGTATTAGAAATGGAATCACTAGAAGAATCAGAAAGTAAATCTAAAGCTATTTGAATTCCTGGTGAAGAGTCAAGTTTACTGTCAGATGACGATGGATCCTCGGAACTTTGTACAACTTGTCTTCTAACTCTGCAAAATGTTCTTTCAAGTTTTAGATCAAATTTCAATTCAATAGTGTGAGAAGATCATATCATGCATTGCACTAATCAAACAAGAAAAGGAATTAACCACAAATAAAAATAAAATAAAATAAAAATAAATTCATAAAAGAAAAGGATATTAATCCCCAACAACGACGCCAAAATTGGTCGTGTGTTGTAATACTACCAAAATAACTAGACTAAAACTATAGCTAGCGGTAATTCTATATTGATCCCATAGATATTAATTCCAATTACTTTCCTAAATTATCCGTATAAGCAAAACAGGGGATTTTTTGTTTAAAGTAAATTAGAAGACAAAGTAAAATTAATTCTATAAAAACAAATCAAATTAAACAGCAGTAAAGTGATAAAGTTAATGAAAGAGTTGAAATCCAATTCTTTAGTTTAATCTCGACCTAAGCACAATTTCACGTATGTCGTTGAATTATTGTCTTTACACCTCTCTTAAGACTATTGATCGTGAACTAACAATAAGCTCTGTTAATTCTGATTTTTCCTTAAATCATAATTAATCAAGAAGAGGTCATTAATTAACCCTAACTATTGGGAAACCTAGAACAAACCTCTAAGTTTATCCGGACAGTCACATTATAAATGAGAAAAACATATCAATCTAATTAATAATCACACAAGATCGGATTATTTAACTTTTTCTATGTTATCTCTAACAATTTAATATCATTAGTTGCCGCATAAGATCTTTAACATGACTATTATGTATCGAATTCAAGTTCTAGCTATGGGTTTCCATGAAAAACGTTTCAATAGAGCATTAATCATTCCCATACAATACCCAATCAATACATACAAGATAATATAAGGAATTCGAAAAGAGGTAAAGAAAATGATACACAACAATAATTTGCTTAATGTGCTCCTTGGCCTCGATTGCACCTCCGAACGATTGTTAGGAAAGTTAGCTTTCCATCTTCATCTTCAAGCTCTCACCATCGGCCATCCTTTCCATCGTCGTTGTCAATGTTGAAAATGAAGAATAATTAAAGAGAAAATAGGAGAAGAGTATTGTCAACTAGGTATATTCCCCCAAATGTCTTTTTTATCGTCACTCTCTTTTCCTTATGCAGTAAAATTTAGGTTTAAACCGGGTGACACCTGGCCAAGACACTTGGCTTTCTCAAGTTAATTCTCAGGTGTGAGAATTCATGGCTGTGCAAGGTCATTACATAGCTGTGCAAACCTCTCATGGCTTTGCATGGCCCTCTCAAGGCTGTGAGAGATCTCTCACGACCATGAGAGATGTTTCATAGGCGTGAGAGATTTCTCAAGCCTATGAAATCCAATGTTTGGCCTTCAGACTTCTTCTTTTATTCTTCATTTGACATTCTCTCTTGCCTCTTCTTCTTTCAATCCTCTCCTTCTTCATGCTCCATGAATCAATATAGTATGGAAATTGGGAAGATGACTTCAATGACATGCATTCAGGTCACTTTAGCTGACCTTAGATCAAATATGAGTTAAATTAAGTATCCTGACCATTTCTAAGGCATTAATCACTAAGTGTAGTATATCAAATGAATTAACATTTAAACACATATTAGCAGCCAAGAAATTTTAAGTATGGAGATTTATAAGGACCTTTAAGATGGTAAATTGTACTTGTCTTATAAGTACATTGAAAAAGTTTTTGATCGGTTCAATATGGTTAACTGCAAACTTGTTCCTACTACTTTAATTGCTCATTTCAAATTGTCTTCCAAACTTTACCCAAAATGGAGAAAGAGATTAAATACATATCATGCATTCAATATCCTATTGCGATTAGCAGTCTCATGTATGTCATGGTTCTGCACTAGATCTGATCTTACAAATGCAGTTAACACGGTGAGCTTTATATACATAATCTTGGGAAGGTTTACTGGGAAGTTATGAAATGGATCCTTCGATATCTGAAGGGTTCTTTTGATTTGGCTTGGATTTTTATTAAAGCAAGGCAACATCTAATAACATTATCGATTTTATTGGTTCTAATTACGATGATGACCTTGATAAGTGCATGTCTCTCTCCAGTTATATTTTCACCTTGTGTTCAGATGCTATCAACTAGAAAGCATCACTGTAATCCATTGTTGCTTTGTCTTCTATTGAGGCGGAATATGTTACAACAATAGAGGGTGTGAAGGAGGGTACTTGGTTGTGAAGTCTTGTTATTGAGCTTGGAGTTACAAGATACGATCATTATATTTTCATATAGCCAAAGTGTTATTCATCTCACGAAGAATAATATGTATCATTCTAAGATTAAGCACATTGGCATCAAATACCACTACATCAAAGATACAGTTGATGTTGGAAAATTTGTTGTGAAGAAGGTTCACACATTTGAGAATCCCATAGATATGTTAAGTCACTACCTAGCACTAAGTTCAAGTATTTTTTGGACTTATTTGGTGTCTACAACATTTGATTGTCTTTTAGGACTTTTATATGGTGATGAGTAGCTCATCAAATTTGAGGTGGAGATTGTTAGGATTTGACTCAAAATTCTCTACATTTAAACTCAATATTTTAGTGGTTAATATCAAATCCTTAACCACTAAGGATACGTCCTGTGGCTCTTTTTTCTCCTTGATTATGCTTGATGCAACTCCGCAAGTTCACAGGTCTCAAGTAATATAATATAATATTGTCCCACAGGGCGTAATTGTGTAAGTATTAGGCTTGGATCACTCAATTAATTGGACTAAGCAGTTGTGTAGGATTGGGGAATTAAATTAAGAAAATTAACTATCAAAAATAACAAAATTAAGGCTAAAGAAAATTGCTAATATTTCTAGGGGTTGCTTCGAATGGAATGTGGTAAGATTCAAGGATGACTCCACTTTTAGTGTTTTCTATGGACTTTACCTGGATCAATTTATGAGGCGAATTTTGGTTAATAGAAGGTTGAGCCTAGAGTTTCTTAGATCCTTTTTCAAGGTATTAAAGGAGTGTTACACAAAAATCCTAGTCTACTATTGTAGCCTAGCAATCAAGCATAACTCATTAAGATCTTTACTAACCTGGTTTTCTCTCATAAATTCAGTCTATGTCTAAATCTGAAATTTATAAGTTTCCTGTTTTGGAGTTTCGTTATCAATTTTCACCTATTGGTTCTTCAATTAACAACTAATGTCAAGTAATGGTTAGCCAAACACAATACCAACAAAATTAACATCAAAACAGAAAAATCAAACCTATAAATCCATACTCATAAAACAACCGAAATTCAATCCACAGAAAATTGGCTAAAAACTTGCCTCAACCTTGAAGCTTTGAGGAAGCTACTCAAACATAATAGGATAAAGATCACATAAATCAGGATTAGCAAACAACATAGAAAGGCACACAAAAAACATATATAAAAATAAATGAGTTTTGGAATCAATGGTTGCGACCCTCACTGTTGGTGCGTCTCCTGACTGCGTAGTGCTCCTCTTGTCTCTAACAGCCCCTAGCCACCACCAACTTCCAACGTTCTCCTCTATTGGTGTAGTCGTCGTATATCTGCTGGAGCTCCTAGTGTTTAACGTTATTCCCCCAGCTCCTATTTGTGTCCCTTCTCTTTTCAACCACCAACTTCCACGCCTCTTCTTTATGCCACCACCAGCTCTAATATGTTTTTGCCAACAGCTGCTTCAATGCTTAGTGTAAAGAGTTTTTGGTGTAATAGAATATGAAAAATAGCGTGAGTGGAGAGGATTCAATGTCAAGTGAGTGCTGGAGCTTTCTAAGTGGGGAGTAATCTCTTTTTTGCTGTAACGTTATTTCTTTTTTGCCTCCCTTGGATGTCCACGCCTCCTTTCTTGGTGTCCTCTAGTTGGTGTAACGTTAATGGAGTTGATGAGTGCTGGAGCTCCCTAATCGTTTTACATTATTCTCCAAAAACTCATCTGCCTTCTTTGTTTTTTTTTAATTGGCTCCTTTTGCTCACGCCCCGCTTTGTCACGCCTCCCACTCCTTTAGCTGGTCTAGCTTAACGATTTTCTTGACTACACTGTTCTTTGGTGGGTCCATTGGAGCTGATTTGCCTTTTGTTTTGGCAACCTTGGTGTGTGATTTCTTTGTCCTCCAATCTGGTGCGTCAGGTCCCCCCCCCCCCCCCCCCCCTCC
>JANVCL010312582.1:0-17956 GCA_026546855.1 Erythroxylum incrassatum
TAATTAAAATATAATTCATTTATTAATTAAAATATTGTAATTAATTAATTACAATATAATTAATTAAAATATAATTAATTTTTATTTCTTAATTTTTTTACAAACCAACCACTATCAATGGTAATAATAATCATTCCTTTCTTTTAACCAACCATCATAATTATAATGATAATATCTATTCTCATTCCTCACCTCACTATATTCATTCTCATTCCTATTACTATTCTCCTGTACGAACCAACCCCCTTAGTTTTTTTATTTTCAAAAAATCAATAGAAAATGTTTATTATATATTCCGTCTTGACACAATTTTCTAACAGAAGGAAGCTCTTCAAAATGACTTTTGGTTGTATAGTATACACAATATTGGGTTGCCTGTAAAATCTTCAAGGACATTCAGTACCCGTTTGGTTGAGCTTTTATCAGTAGAGCTTTTATCAGTACAACTTTTATCAGTAGAGCTTTTCTGAAAAGTGCTTTTTTTAAAAACCAGTTGACTGTTTAGCTATCGATTTAAAAAACAACTTTTTTAAAAGAGCTTCATACAGTTGACTGGTTGGCAACATAAAATTAAAAAGCACTTTTATTAATTTTAACTATATTTTAACCATCTTGTAGGAAATAATTTAAAGAAATGTCTCATTTTCTTATAGGAAATAAAATTAATATGAAAAATAAATATTAAAACATGTAATAAAAGTTAAATAATATTATAATCCCAAAATAAATATCTAAGCTGAAATAGTTAAACGCATAATAAACTATTCATTTTATCGTATAATGAATAGTTTATACACGTACAAAATATAAACATGTAAGTTTATACACATACAAAATTTGGAGACAATCTTTTGAACAATTTTGGAGACAATCTTTTGAATGATTTTTCAATCCGATTAGTGTTAAACTTTCACTGCAAACACATGAAACACCAGTCCTCCATGGTCTAATAGTTGCGGAAGGAGCCATGAAATTACAAAAATCCTAGTTAATTAAAGGCCTAATAGTCACTCATCTTGGCCAAGTTTACCTGAGCTATAAGTCTAATTTACACAAATTCCAAAATGCAAAGATAGATTGCAAAATTCTAATTACAGAGATGTGCATTCAGAGAGTTGAAGATGTTCCAAAGCTAAACAGTTCTATCAGATGTATACAATGTCATATTTGAATTTGCAGCTTTATACTCCAACACCTTATTAATGATTACCAGAAAGTTGGTAAAGAACATAAGGAAAAACTGCCGATGCCAATGCCGATGCCATCTTTCCTTGTGAGGCACCGTAGCAGCAATTCCTTACAGTGATACCGATTCCAATAACACCATCTGCTTGTCACAAAAATATTTGATATTAAAAAATGACATGGAGTCCCAAATTTATGCAGGAAAAACAATGTTGTAACCAGGATGAAAGTCGGTGCAAATCAGACATATTATACGTTGCCTTTTGCAATTCAATCTTTGATTGTCTTCTTGAGAACCAGAGCTTGCCTCCAGTCAGGTGCGATCTACAAAGCAGGAATTTTCGAAGTTAAGGACAGAATAGAACAATCAAAGGCATGTAATCTCATTGTTAACAAGTTTAGCAGTGAAACTGTGTCACTTAAAAAATGTATGTAAGAGCAAGAGATATACCTCCAAACATCTCTCAACAAGCTGCCAGCTCCTTGAATAATCCCCATTTCTATAATATCCGACAGTAAGAAGATAAACCTACTCTCGTTGTTGCAGAGGAGGGCTACTGTTGGGTAATGATGCTGCAAAAAAATGAGAATGGCAAATTAAAAAATAGCTATGCCACGCTGAACATCTTCTGGTTGCTTAAAATGCACAAGAGCCTATGACAACCTCATAATACTTTCATTTTTGAGGTCATCCGAATCACCTTTAGTCGCTTCCGCAGCCTCTCTGTTGCATCCCTACAGGAAACCAGTGCAACATTAATTAGATGATAAATTTTTTCTTCATTTTAATTTAGAAAACAAAGCACCATGCCTATGTTTGAGATTATGAAATATGAAGCATGAGAAAGATTATGGATATTGATTTGGATTCCATAGTTTACGGACATCTAACACCCTCTTATGCAGTTCCTAGTAGAAAATCCTTCTATTAATCCAAAAAGAAAGACCCATACAAGGCAAAGAGAAGGCAATCCAAGAACAAAACCAACATAAAATGGTTAGTTTCGAGTTTAATTTCTGAGAACCAACATAGCTATCTCTAATTCTAGCCTCAACCCAGAAGAAATATCTTCATCAACAGCTAAAAACTCTTCATTCTCCGTTCAGTTAATCTACAATAAACACACACCACCATGAACAAAAACCCATTTATGCAATATTGCCAAATTTTCCTTAAAAGGAATCAAAACAATTCAAGTAGAGATTCAACACCATATATTGGGTAAGTAAAGGCTTACGCTAATGATTTCACGGTCACACCACGGAATCAGATCCCCACCGGAGAAGAAGGAGCTCACGCCTCATTGACTCGAAGAACTGGCTGATCTTTGCCTCCATTTCTGAAACAATTTTGGACAAAACTCACCACATCCAACTCAAAAAAGAACTAACAAAGATTCAATATGAAGAATACAGAGAAAACGAGATGGAGAGTGATAGAGAAAACGAGAGATGTAATTGGGCTGGGGATTGGATTCGTGCTCAGAAACAAAATGAGAGGGGTTGATGAGCAGGAAGAAACAAAACAAAAGAGTAGAAGAGTCGGCTATGGTTTTGTTTAGGTGACCAAGAGGAGAACAGACGGAGGTTGCCCCTGTTATTTATGTAACTGACGGAAATTAGCATTTTTTTCCTTTTCGAAAAGCTAAATTTTGGGTTTTTTTAGAAATAACTTTTAAAAAATCAAAATACTGCTTTTTAAAAATTAAAATTTGAACTTTTCTGAAAAACTTTAAATTTTAACTTTTGAAAAAATTGTATTTTGACTTTTTGAAAAGTTATTTCTACTCCAAAAGTACTTTTAAAATTTGCAGTCAAATATTTATTATTTTTTAAAAATAACTTTTACAATGAAAAAAAATATTTTTAAAATTTTCAAAAGCTAAACCAAACGTAGGCTCAATTGAATATTAACACAATACGTCATAGATCTGTCGGATGGATTAGGGAAGCTTTCCTCTTTGGCGGATTGGCAGCAGGCTTGAGTTATAATATTTCTCACAACTGAAATCTGGGATAATGATCAAATTTTCATGCTCTATCTTTATAGTACTTATTCAGCTTAGTGTTGTAACAAAGGGTCGCAGAACTCGTATTCTTTCCTCTTTTTTTTCTAGTACTGGCTGTAACACTATTCAATTTCTTGAAGTCCAAAATTAAATTTCTTTTATGTATTTTGTAATTGAACTCACAAAAGGATTTATTTACCTTTAAATAAAGCGATGTTTAAGTGAATGTGCTAAAGAATAACGTTTAATGGTTAGAGTTGAACCCAACACTTACTGAAGCTAAATGGATGACAGCGTATGACATTGAATGTACACATGTTCATAGTCGTACCTAATGAAAGACGACGAAAGTCATACAGTGGCGTCGTAAGGACTGGGTAAAATTGACCGAGTCATTCTGATCGAGGAAATCAAAATGGGCCCAAAGGATCTAAATCCTGAACATCAACAGGAACCCTCCATAACTAAAAAATTGTGAAGGAAATCTTGGAAGCGATAAAATATTGTTCTCATATAAATCTTTGGTAGACTGAGATTAAGATCTCTATGGCTTTTAGATTCACATTAAACAACATTAAAATTTTATTTGTTTATTTACGAGTAATATTATGGTAAATTGACCAAACCACCACTATCAAATAAAATTTATGAGTTAGGAGAATAAAGTGTGGATTAATCATCTTGTATAACTCGAATAAATTTTACATGTTAATTAGTTTCACGGAAAACAAATGAAAAATTATTTATCAGAAATAGGTCGGGATATAAATTGATGGGACAACATATAACTATTTTTATTTTTTGAACGAGGGCACATACGCTGGACTGTGTCGAGTGGAAGGGAATAAGTTCTTCTGTCTAGTTTTATGGTGTCTTATTCTGTCCAATAAATCTCAGTCATTCATTTATGCGAGTCCCATGTTTATTTATGCGGAATCCACGCGAAGCTCACATAAATAAATGGCTGAAATTTATGGGACAGAATAAGACATCATAAAATTGGACAGAAGATCTAGACTTCAATAAAAGGAGTTGCCCCGCCCATGTTAATATGTTAAGCATTTAATTTAAGACTAGCTACAAAATAATGACAGAGGTTTGATTTATTTTTTCGAGCAACATTCATCAATAACCTAACTTACCTCAAACTGAGACCATGCTTACATATATAATAAATTAAAATATACATGAAATGCATATATTAATCTAAATTTTTTTATTCCTTTTATTTAGCATTAACTCTTATTTTTTGTAAGTGATAAATCAAATAGTTACTTTTAAAAAAATTATTTCGATTTATTTCAATAATCTCATCTATATGTCACCTTTTTTATTAAATAAAAATAATTTTATTATTTCACTTTAAATAACATCTTTTATTATTTCTTATTTACCTTAAATTTTCTTTTTAAAATTTTCCGTATACAATAAATGAAAATTTATCAAATCATCTAACTAAATTTATTTTATAAACTGCCATCACTATTTTAATATATTTCGAATAAAAATAGGTCATAAATAAAAATTTTATAAAATGTATTTTTAGAAGATATTAAGCATAAATTAAAATTTTACCTCATTTCAACTATATCCATATAATATATAAGTTATTTTATAGTAAATTGTTATTATATATTAATTTCTTATAATGCTATCTCTTAGGTACATTTTAAATTATTACCAGTATTAATACCATTTTAATGTATTTAACTAGTAAATAAAATAAAAATCATTAATGATTTCAACCTTACTCAATTTCTCCCCTTCCCCTTTGCGAATTTGAATGGATATGCCCCCACAATTTTTTAATTATATAATATGGTGAATATAGTTTTGATTTTTGTTTTCTTTTGTTTTTGTTTTATTAAAAATATAAATGCTAGCCTAAAATTTTGAATTTTAACAAAGAAAGAATCGTTATATGTGTACTCAAAAGTCAAAAATTTTAAAGTGTGCAGGGAATCCTTCCATTTGTACATATAGGAAAATAGAAGAAGATGATATTGTTTATTAGATGTGAAATCAACTTTTCATCATTTATGCCAGCCTTTACAACCGATATCCGATAAAGCTCTCTTGTTTCAAAAGTCTATGCTCTGGTGATAGGGCAATGAAGAAACATAAACACGTGGATGACATAAAAGAATGGAAAAGTTTAATGCCTATATTAGGTTTGAATGCTTCCATACTTAGACTCAAACTTGGCAGTCATGCTTCCCAAAACTTAACGTAACGATACAATAACAATAATTAAACACAAGAATTGGAAGCACCGTACCTGAACTGCAAAACTACATGAAATAACCCTATTTCATCCCGGCCTCTCTCTTTTTCTTCTTTTGACATTTAACGTAATTGTAAGTCGGCTTGGAAACATTTGAAATTTCCAAACTCTTGATACTAAAAGTAAATTGGAGGATCACTAGCGTTCCAAATTCCAATGGTGATAACCGACAGAATATGTACGTATATGCATGTGAAATAACGATTGATCAAAAGAATTGATCTTTTGCTTCTGATATTTGGATGATTCGAGTACGTCATTGTTACATCTAAATCTCTACACAAATGAAGTTTAAAGCATATTTGGAGAAGTATATGCTTTGGACTGACTTCTCTTCAGACATCGAAACAGAAGAAATCAGAACAAAGAAACAAGAAAACAATTGAAACAGACAGAATGAATACGAAGTGTTAAGGGCATATAGAGTAGTCGTCGTTATCACTTTTGGATAACTGGCTCTCACGGTTTTCAGGTCTGAGCTTGTTGTGGCAGTAAGAAGGACCTGAAGGTGGCACCGGACCTCGTGGAAGTTGGCTTCTGAACATGTAATCAAATCTCGACGGTCTCATACATCTTCCAGGCGCGATCATTACCAAAGTCAAAATGATCAGAGCAAAAGTAAATTTGTAACTCACTCGAGTTTCTGCTGGAAGTAACATGCTCTCGAAGTTCACTCAGTTCCAATACTGATATAAACTCTTCTTCTTTCTTTTTCTGGTGGGTATTGATTTTGCTATTCTTGTCCCGAGTTATGTAAATTAAACCAAGAATGTCGATTAACGGCAACCATATATATAATAGAGCGAAAAAAACAAGAGAGATTGCGGTTGATTTAAGATGCTGTTGTTGTTGGACTAAACGAAGCTATAGTTGGAATATTTTTATATTTGAATATTTGAACATAGAAAGATTTAATGGGGTTTTCAAACATTGGACTTGATATGTTTTGCCTGGTTCAATATTTTACTTGTCAAGCGAAAGTCATGGGTTGAAAACTACCTAACTAATTAGCAGCCATTTTAGAAACAACCTGAAATAATGTTGATTGCTCAAAGGTTTATTCCCCTCTTCTTACCAAATTTCATACACTGCCACTATTTATTTTCTCCGGAAAACATTTCAAAAATGAACTCTTCGCATCAAATTCAAGTGCCCAATTAATGTTTAATAACCCAAAAAAAACGTCATTAATACCGCATAAAGGAGATTTTGTCTTGTGGAACTTAACTTGCAAGTCCAATTCAGACAAAATCCTGTTAGAAGACATCTCGATACAAACATGGGACCCCTAATTTGTCTTGTATGCAATGTTTTGAAAGAATGAAAACAAAAGGAATGTATTAAACATTTATAAATGATGTGCTATTATTTGACTCTTTGAGTATTCCATAAAAGGTGACGGTATGTACTTCCTAAACCGTGCACGGCCCTTGTGTTTAAATGTCAAATTCAGACATTGGAATTGAAATTGAACGCCAAGATGAGCAGAAGACTCCCTTGTCGATCAAAGGCTGCCCAATAAATTAGTACCGCCTAAGTCGCCACACAGCATAGTGATTTTTTACGACTTTTAGACTTCAAATTATAGACTATTGGTATATCGGCTCGTGTCCGCCATCTGTTCCAAGTTAGGACCCTAAGGATAATGTACATACATCTTCATGATTGCTAGTAATGATGTACAGTTTTGAAGGAAATCCTGATTAAATAAACAGCTGTATGAAAACATGACATTATAGATCAAAAAATATATCATTAAGAGAAGCTGTAATGATCCACATAAACCTAAAAGTTCAATCCAGTTTAACGTGACTTTTGGTTAATTTCTTTGACTTTCTTCCACACGTGATATTATTCAATTCAGTAACTAGTAATTGGATAATTATACATATATGTATATATGTATTCTTTTAATATTGATAGATATATACTAGATGAGTCTTAATTAAAGATAGATTCAAATAGAGAATTCAGTAGGAGTGAAATTTTAGATATAAAATTTAGTTGGATAAAAGTTCAGTCATTTTTTTATTACAATTAAGGCAGATCCTTTTATCTACGACCAAATTTTAGATAATTTAATTGATGACACTAACTGAATTAGGTTGCGAAATAGCTACGAACCTAATATGTGGCATATCATAGGTCGTCCAATTCTGGAGAAGAAATGTTATTTATTGTATAAATAGACTTGTTTTTTAATTTAACTTGCCATCCTTCTTGGAGCCTCATGTTCTTCCGTCGATTTAAAAGAATGGTCAGTTATTCGACTAAGCTATGATGAGCAATGGCATGCCTTGCCAAGACAAAAAGGGTATGATTACATATCGGAAGCTAATAAAGAGATAAACTATAATAGAAGTTTCCATTGACTCCGTTGAACTTTGTCCCTTGCATTTTAGTGGGGTAGATAAAGTGTAAACGTGTAGATTCCATATTACAATCATGCAATTTGGCGTTCGTAATAAATTGTTTGATACATCAATTCATATTCTTTCATAATTAATTATTGTTGAAAACTAATTACGATAAAATCATAAGCTTGGTAAAAAAATTTAAAAATGTTTAATTGAATCTTGTTAATTGAATAATTTGAAAAATACAAACATAAATGAGGTATTGAATTATATCTTATTCTGATTCTTATAAAATTTCTTCTATAGCTATCAACCACAAACTATCCACATGTTCAACTTCTATTGCTCTCTATAAAGCAAAGAAAAAGAACTCGACTATTGTAAAGGAAAACACAAGAGTGTTAACTTTCTTACGCTTTTTTTTATAGAAAAGATAATAGAGTTTATTTTTCTTAAAATTATACTTTCTAATTATAATTAAAATCTAACTCTAACTCTAATTATAATTTAACTTTACTGAAATCAAATATCTCATATTTAATTTCTGGAATTTTTTAAACTTCATATTAAGTCCAACTAAATTTAAATTGATTTTTCTTTTTTAATTGTTCTTTTATGTATGATTCATTAGGTTACCAATATGTTGACAATTATTATAAATTATAATTATAATTCATAATCATAATTAGATAAATTAAAACTTCTTTTATTTTATTTTTAATTCTTTAATTAAATAATTTATAATCATATGTTAAGATTAAAGTCTAGTAATACGTCATAACCATTCAAATATTAAGAAGGTCATAATAGTTTGACTTAACCTATCCATCCATAATTATGATTTATAATTTAATCCTGTCTTCATTTAATGTTTCAATTAAACACAAAATATGGAATTAGTGTATACTCTTTTAAATCCAATTATATTTATAATTAATAATTAGTAATTTATTTATAGTTGAAAAAATCTTTTCAAATCCCAGTTCATTTTGCTCAGAGAATTCTTTAAATACTAGTTGAATCAGAAGTTGATCGGAATTTGACGATGTGGAAAGCTGGCACATAACTCCTTCAACCTTTCCTAATATTCATATAATGTTTCTCTCGTAATTTGTCTAATCCCACATATCTCTCTTTTGATATTCACTGCTCATGATGCAGGAAAGAACTTCTCCAAAAACATTCTTTTAATCTTATTCCATGTTGTCACTGAACCAAATGGAAGATAATATATCTAATCCTTTGCCTTATCTTTCAATAAAAATGGGAAGGCCTTGAGATTAATCTGTTCTTCTGTCACCTCTTATGACTTCATTCCAGAGTAGAAAACATGAAATTTCTTAAGGTGTTTATGCGAATCTTCACCTACAAGACCAAAAAAAATAGGTAGTAAGTAAATCAAACCGGATTTCAATTTGAGGTCTACCTTAACATTTGAAAATTATATGCATAAGGGTTGTTGATTCAAATTCGGTGCTATTAACTCCCTCAACATTCTAAAGTTAAGATTTGCCATTTTTTCATCCGCTTCTTGAAAATTAAAGTCTTCACTAATTGTTAGACCTACTTCAATTTCTGAAGGTGAATGACCTCTTCCTTGTTTAGTCTCTTTTCTCAAACAATGCATTGTCTTCTCAATTTTTGGATTATATTGTAATTTATCTATCTAAGAAGCATGAGTTATACAAGACAAGAGGTTAGCAGTAACTGTAAAATTAAAACTCAAAGAAATTAAGAAACTAAAGTAGTTACTTGGCAACAATGCCAAATTTTGGTTAAGTTGTTGAGGCCTCCAAAATAATTTTGATTCTCTAAACTTCTTGTAATAGTCATAAAATCAGGTCAAATCCCTAGAAAACTAAATACTAGTTTCTTAATTTCAAGTAATGAAATTAAAGGGGTGTTTAATTAAGTAATTGATTAACTAAAATTAATAAGAAATCAAATTAAATCCACTGAATATAAAAGTGAGAAAGTCAAGATTACAAAACTCTGATTTGAGGGAAATATCTCATCTAATTGTAACATTGATCATTGGTTTAAAAATAATATTTTCACAATTCATGTAGTTAGTCAGAAACATATTAAGATAACAATAATAAGTCTTAAATTTTCCTAAATTAATTAGTTTAAACCTAGCATCCAAATCAAAACTTATCATCTATTGATTGGGTGTGGTAATATTCCATATCAAATAAATAATAGCAATAAGCTTAGTGAAAAATACTGACCTAAAATTAAATAATCAAGATAGTTGCAATTATTTAACTTAGTTTTCTTGTTTATCATAAGTTAAATATGCAATTTCATAAATAACTTATTTGTTGCTTGCACCAACCTTTCATGACAGTTACGAATACTTGAATTCATAAATAGCAATAGAATAATCAATATTAAATTAAATTGACAAATTAATCAATATTAATCATTTATGAAATAAAAGAATTCAAAAAAAGAAATACTTGAATTAAAACATGAATAAAAGTTAAGAACATAAAACCTTACAAGGTTACAACTAGAATATCGAATACCCTTGAATCAGAACGATTGAGTTTAGCCACACATGACTTTTGCTCCAATAACAAAAATAGATAACCTTTTTTCTGTTGTGAGAAACGTTCCTTTTATAGAGTTTTTTGATATAATCCTAATTTAATTCTAACTTGTAAAGATGCCTATCTAAAATAAGTTCAAATTCAAATTTCTACATGGTAAGGATAGAAAGAAGTTTCCCAGTTAAATTATAACTCTTCAAATGATCAGCCTTATCCATTACAACAATCTCTTTACTTCACCTAAAATTTGTGATTTATCATCAATAAAGTTCCAGTCTGATGCAATCTTTACTTTTCATCTCCTAAAATAAAACAAATGTTAATTTTCATATTTAAGCACACAAAAATAAGATAATATCAAATAATATATAAAGATAAGATCTTATCAATTTTTAAGTTGGAGAAAGCTAGGGAATATAAAGTAAGAGATTTTGATCGAGTTCGTTGTATAAAAGATGAAGTAGGTCAGGTGTTTGTAATTGAAAATGGCATCAAGAGAAGATAGCAGAGGTAATTTTATACTCTTTTTAATGAAGGCATAAAGGATAACATCTCTTTAGGTAACCTTAACTCATCCGAGAGGTTTCGTGATTTTACTTATTACCAAAAGACTATATGGGATGAAATTAAGAAAGTGTTGAGGGAGATGAAGAGTGGTAGGGTAGTAGGGCCTAATGAGATACCAATAGAGGTGTGGAAGAGCATAGGCATAGAGGGTGTTACTTGGCTAGCCAAGTTTTTAATATTATCCTTAAGTTTTCCAAAATGCCAAATGAATGGAGATTTAATACGATTATTAATTTATACAAGAATAAAAGGGACATCCAAAGTTGTAATAATTATAGAGGCATCAAATTACTTAGCCACACCATGAATTTGTAGGAGAAGGTAATTGAGAAAAGAGTGAGAAAGGATGCTTCTATCTCAGAAAACTAATTTGGCTTTATGCCAAGAAGGTCCACGACAAAAGCTTTGCATCTCCTTAGAAGGTTAATGGAATACTACATGGAAAGACAGTATAACGTACACTTAGTTTTTATTGATTTAGAGAAGGCACAACATAGGGTACCAAGGGAAATCATATGGAAGTGTTTAGAAGTCAAAGGGATTCCTATGACGTATATACACATTATTGAGGATATGTGTGAAGGTGTAAAAACTAAACTAAGGAAGATAGGAGGAGATTCAAAACAATTTTCTATAAATATTGGGCTACACCAATGCTCCTCTTTAACCCCCTTTCTTTTTACAGTAGTAATTGATGAGCTTCCTAAGAATATCCTAGGGGATGCGCTTTCATATATGTTGTTTACTAAAGACATTTTTTCAGTGGATGAGACAAAAGAGGGGGTCAACGCAAAGCTTAAACTTTGAAGGGATATGTTATAATCGAAGGGCTTTCTATTGAGTAGGACTAAGACTATGTGAGAACCCAAGCTGTCTGCTCATAGATATTGTCTGCTTTGGGTTGCCCATCGAGCTAAAGCCCTCACGATTTTTCTCTTCCTGCACCCAAGAAAATGCTTCTATGGGGAAGAGATATCTGTACCCTTATAAGATGTATTTCGTTCTCCTCTCCAACTGATGTAGGATCTCACAATCCATCCCTTTAGGGCCCAGCGTCCTCACTAGCACAACGAGTCGAGAACTGACTTTGATACTATTTGTAATAGCCTAGATTACTCTCCCACAGATATTGTCTGCTTTAGGTTACCCATCAGGCCAAGGCCCTCATGGTTTTGCTCTTCCCACACTCGAGAAAATGCGTCTACAGGGAAGAGGTATCTGCACCTTTATAAGACGTACTTTGTTCCCCTCTCCAAATAATGTAAGATCTCACAATCCACCCTGACAAGGCCCTATCCTGTAATGACTAGGTGACCTGCCTGACATTCCATAGTGGCTCTTCAGTCGATATTCGAGTCGGTTGAAAAGTTCCCGTGAAGCTAAGCCTATTGCCCTTGTTAAGGAAAAACTTAAATTCACAATAAGAAATGTAAACAATGGAGTTTTGTTTTTCAGTTTATTAAAAATTTTGGCAGCACAATGGTTATATTTTGACATCCCCAAAATTTTAAAGTTCTTGTAAAAGTTTAAAACAATTTTATTATCACATCAATTTCTAAACTCCAAAATTGTGGACTTCAAATCCACTCACACGTAGTCTCAAATAGTTACATCAATAAATTTTGAAAATTTAAAACAAAATCATGCATTTCATTTGAAAACCTTTATACACATCCATTCTTTATACAAATTTACTTCCCAAAACATGTTCAAAGATATACAGTAGTTCTAAAAAAATATGTACAAGGTAAAATAAAAATTCCTACAAAGCAACACTTGACAAAGTTGACTACTAGTGAGGTGGAGTCCCTGCTATTGAAGCCCCTAAGCGTGCACCTGGGAGGTTTTATTTAAAACAGAAAATAAAGGCTAAGTTAAACAAGTTCAATGAATATTATTGGTTTCCAATAAAAACATTTATAAAATTATTAACCTTTATAAAAGAAAACAATTTCTTTTCTTTTCAAGTAATAATCAATGTTGTTACAAAACACATTCTTTTCTTTTTATAAAATCAATGCATATGTAAAATAAACATATATAGTTTTCACAGGTCAAGTTCCTCTTTTCTTGTAAAGTAAACGGTGATTTCAATCAATACTTTATGAACTTTCTTTTTAAAATATAGTTTATCACTTTCTTTGCCATATGGTATCCTTAGTTATAAGGCCACATAGCTGGTTCTACATCGCTTACCCATGCTTAGTTAACCTCTATATACTGATTATTATGAAGTTGGTTCTGCATCACTTACCCATTACGATGCTAGCACTACAAATAAATTAGTAGTTACAGAGCTGCTTCTGCATCGATTACCTGTAACATTTCTAGCACAATATATTCTCCACACATGCAGAGGGCGACTTATAGGACATATTGACAGACACAACACCACCCATATTAGTGGTAGACACTCCCCAAACACCTCCATGCACGTTGGGACATACTCTGAACGATATAATCATATGTATAAAGACCTAATGGCTTACCATAGGCTAAACCACAATTAATACATGGGCGTCCTCATTTTAATGCCAATTAAAAACATATTCAAAATCCATTTCTACTCCAATTTAAAACATATGCAATTTTCAATTCAATGCCAATTCAAAGCATGTGTACATCTCATTAGTTTCCAAGTGCATCGAAAACTCAATTCAATGTTAAATCAAAGAGTGTGTACATCGCATTAGTTTCCAAGTGCATTCAAAACTCAATTTAATGCTAAATCAAATCATATGTAAATCTCATTAAGATTAAATTTTAAATTCAAGTAGTAACACCAATGGAATTATTCATAAACATACTTTTCATAGTAAGGTAAAAAAAATCAATTTAAAGGTACAATCACTGTTTTTTGTTTTTCGTTAACCACCCTCACGTGTCTGGTGTTTTTTCTTTATTATCCCGAGTTTACGGTGATGAGAAAACTTTGTTGTCTTACTCATCTATGAGAGAGACTCTTGAAGGGTTCCTAAAACCTGTCAAGGACATCCATAACTTACCACCTTGTCTTACAAATTTTATGACAAAGGGTTTAGCCAAAATCTTAGCATTTAGTAAGATTAAAATTCTGTTTTCTTTTCATTCAACCATTTAACAACCATTGAATTCCATGATTTATACATACTTTCTTCTTTCCATTTAAATAATGTAGATAGTATATACCTATTGTTTTCATTACATTTAACTGTTGAACTATGTACAACATATATGTTGCCATTAAACAACTACTAAGCCATATATGTAACATCTATATACTGCCAATTAATAACCATTGAATAACATACATAAGATATGGATATACATGTTGTTTCCTCTCCATTTACCATGTTGTTTTTCTCTTCATTTAACCAGGCCTCCACTTGTCCCTTCATTTTCACATGTCAAACATTTAAATTATGTTTTGAAGTCTTCTATACATTTGTTATTCTATGTCTCTAGCTTTCATATTATCAAAAATCATGCCATTTTAACTTCTAATTATGAAACATGTACCAAATATCACAAGTTACTTCAACACAGGGACAGTATCAAGTTACTATAATCGATCTCAATTTTCAATATCATTAAGCTAGAATGAGGTCTAGGTCTCTTCTAGATAAGTCGGTAACCTTAGATCGCTTACAATCCTATCTTACTTTTGAAGAAAAGAAAGCTGAAGATTTGAGAAAACGTTGTTCACGTCAGGCAATGTTTCGTTTCGAGATTGGCTTTAGCCTTATGCTTAACACTGGGGAAAATTAGATGCTATGTTTACAGAAGTCGATCATTATTATCTAATAGAAAGGCTAATTCGCAATAGAAAGGTTGGCAATCAACTGTTCATTTTGTGTAAAAATAAATATCTATTTTGAGCACAAATATTTTAATATGCATTTTTCGTCGGTGTTGCCTATAGGTCGTGATGTGCCTTAAGATGGCCCTCTTCTGTCCCTTTGTTCGTGGGTAATCCACTCCAGGGTCATCGCTCTGCTGCATTTGGCCCATCCTCTAGACACATAAAGTAAGGAGATCTTAGGACAAGAACTAACATCAGTTGGATTAGATGTGACATAGTTAGTCTAGTGGGAGTTGACACATAACCCATACTCCAAACCAAGTGGGGTATAGAATGGTGAAAGGACGAATTGCACGGTAATTATCTATGGAAAGGTTCTTAAGTCAGATAATTACTATCGAAGAGTTCGTGTGTTAATCCACTTATATTCCAATAAATTGGCATCATGAAACCCTTTATGATTTACTTAAATTAAGAGTTAATTCAAGTGGCATGAAACCATCCATGATTTGCACGGCTTAAGAGTTAATTCAAGTGCCTAAAATAATCAAGAACCTAAGGGTTACACGCATAAAAGATCGAATGAAAAATAAAGTGTGCATGACTGTCAATAAAGTAGGCCACAACTGTGGCTTATAGGCCTTGATTATGACCGAAGGCTTAACAGATGATACATAAGTGAGTTCTTCTTTAACATACCACTAATATAGAGCATATACCCAATATACCAAAGTATATCTGAGCACCGTATGGGAATGGCATGTTAGAGCAATCACATTAACTTATTATGGAATCATACATAACTCAAGTATTTCAAAGATCTTCTTTTCCAATTTCATTCACAAACATAACTTACATTGTAGCATTACATTTCACAATCCATATATTTACATTTTAAAAACATCTGAGATTTTACTGCTCTATATACAAAATATCCAACATGAGATGGGATGTTAAACCAAAATATCCTAGTTAGACTTTTCAGTGTCAGTTCACCAGACCTTTGAGCCATTATTGTTTCCCAAATTGAAAGTACTAGACTTCTACTAGTTTGCCTTAGAAGCTAGGTCTACCTTGCACCTAAAAATCAACTTTGCAATTTTGATGAGTTTGCAAACTCAATGAGTGAACCATCATCGATGTGCTCACTCAAGTCAGAACACAAATATCACAAGTAAATAACCAAATTCAATAAGTACATCATATCATTCCATTGTGAATACCATATCACCTCTCATCATATTTCAATAAGTAAAACATCTACATAAATATTGCATATTAAAACAATTCAGTAATTCATTGAAATCTTTCTCATGATACATGAAAAGTTATATATGCAAACGCACATGTGACTCTACTTTCATTTTACTTTGTTGTGACCAAGCACCTATTTACTGTCCCGTATCTATTGTGAATACCAGGCTCATTTCATATACTGTCCTGTACCTTTTGTGGATATCGAGCTCGCTATAACCTGAGCCTGTGGCTTTTTATGCACATTCTTGAGCTTAAAGATCTTTTTCACGTTACTCACTCTGATCACAACTCCTTTATCTAATCATGCATATTAATATGATGGAATGCATCAATTCACACATTATGTTATCAATACCTTTCATTCAATGTGCTCAGTTATTTATCATATTCTTCGGATATGAGCTCGACATTTAGCATTCAGTTGAGAACACATTTCCCCATTCACATACATTTAATAAGCAATCCCAATACATTCTAGAATATCAAACTCCTCAGATCAACAATTTTTGAAAACATCACAATTATATAAGTAATGACTCAATAACTGAAATTTAAATAAAAACAAATCAGTTGTAGTGAGAAACATTTAGGTTAACTCACAGTATGCTCCAACTAAGTTATTGCCTTAAAGACCCGGCAATGTCTGGATGCTAACGATCTACTTGTGCTTCTTTAACCATGCAATACACACATATAGTTCACACATTACTAATTTGATTAATCATATGATTACTCAATCATCTACATGTTTATATGTCATGATCAATGCATGCTCAATTGTCTTTCTCGGGTATGTATCTTTACAAGTTTTTTTCATTATACATCATATCTTATACATAACTTATTGGCAATTAGATTTATGCCTTAAGTACACTTGATTACTCTAAATTCATCAATCATTCATTCACCAATCCTTTTCTAGCCTTATATATTCACACAATTTCCCAAATCTCATTCATTCATATATAATTCACATTTCTCACATCCTTTGGACTAAATCTCTATCATTCATATATAATTCACATTTCTTACATCCTTTGGATCACATTTGCATTCTTAAGAACATCTTCATTCCTTTAACAATTCATAAATTCTAGATATACATTGTTCTTAAACAATTCATTCCTTAAGTTATAACCTCAATTAACATCCCAAACGTGTCAAACACTTAACCAATTGATCAAGCAACCATCTAGGTTCATTTCAAGCCCTAATCAAGTCCAAATACACCAAGGTGAAGTAACTTATCCTTAGTTAGTTCAATAATCACACAAAACATAATTTTTCACTTAAAAGCATTGCTCACTATCATGGGGTACCTTTCCACGATCGTGGAAAGGCAAAGCATAATTTTTCTCTTGTTAAGCATTGCCCACAATCGTGGAAAGTAGCAAATGCAACTTCCACAAACGTGGGATAGGAGAACAGAAAGTTCATCAACCATTTCCTTCAAAAAAAATTCCAGATTCTAACACCATCATAAGTCTATTAATTATACCTTAATTATACTTCAATTCCCTCATCAACTTCATCTCCAATTCCAATTTAAAATCTTATAAACTAGTTTTTCATACATCAGAAATCAAAACAGAAACTATCATTCACTAGCATACATGTAGTCCTAGTTCTTTCCCATTTCAAAAACATTACACTAACACCTTTCTTTGACATAAATTCACCTGCATTATACTTCAAATCCTAACCTAAAATCATCCATTGAGCAGCCTCTAATGTAACATCCCACCCCCGACAGGAAGGGTAGAATATTAATTTGGCATAGGATGAGAGTGATTGGGCTTAATTAGGATTGTTCATGCATACTGGTATTTGTGAATAGTGAAATTTTGCACAAAAAAATAACTGTACATGCATACATGACATTCCCGGTATTTGGGCCTAAATGGATTTTGGTTGAGAATAACGTGGTATTTGTGTGTGAAAAATTATTCTGAGTGATCCAT
>JANVCL010313311.1:0-17941 GCA_026546855.1 Erythroxylum incrassatum
GAACTAAACCTAGTCTCTCTGATATCACAACATATTGGACCCCGTTTTCGGAGCCCAACATTAGACACAGAAGCATGAGGCTTAGGCGCGGAGGGAAGACTTTGAAGTTGAAAATTTAGAAAAAATCACTCGGAAGAAAAGGTGTCCTGTTGTTTCGTCACGGCGAAACCTGTCGGGGATTTCATGCCGCAGCGAGCGAATTAACTTTTGCCGCGACGAACCCACGATTTTAATATCACCGCGCGGATCAAATGGTCTTACCGTGGGGAAAGCCTTTGAACAGAACCCATAATTTAATATTTTCAGCCATTTTCATCAAAACAACCCAATCCAAAATAAACTTGAACGTAAACACAACCTTCCAAAATCTTATTCTCATGGTAAAACGGTTCAATGCAAAAGTTTGAAGCTAAAACATTATTATCCATATCTCATTGATAACCAAAAGAAGAGTTTTAAAAAGCTTTAATGGCATTTCAAGCCATAAATACATCATTCGCTTCATAATCCAAAAATACAAAATACACTTGAACCAATAAAGCTTGAAATACGGCTAAAGCATTGAATTCCAAAAAATCTAACTTCAAAATACAAAAATATGCAACTTTCGAGTGATGCCGTAACTCTAGACTACTCGATCTCTTTCTCCTCACCTAAAGATGGGACGGTAAGGGCAGGGGTGAGCTTAAAGCTCCTGGGTAACATATTTATAATAAAGAAACAAGCAAAACTATTTTCAAAAACTCATTGCCATTGCACATTTTTGAAACCATAGTAATTTCACATGTAAATATCATCGTCTCAAAATTCTTGATTTTCAAACAATTTAGGAGCAATTATAAATCATGTATGCATCAAACTTGTCAATAGATCATAAGCACATAAGTACTTCAAAATGGTTTGGGTAAGTCCAAATTCATGATGCACTACACATTCCCATATAATGGTCCTGTGCAGCCGTAAATTCTTGAGGGAGTCCTTGAAGGAGCTCCATGCCACTAGCAAGCAGACGGGAGAAGTCTATGCTTGGGTCAACGTGCACGTGATGGTTCTTGAGGGACTACTACAAACCCACATAACACATATAGTTCAAAATCTTGTAAACATGTTGCCCAAAATGGCACATTTTCTTGGAAACTTGCTTTTCATAAACTTGATATCCTTGCAAAATTCATTTCTGCAAACATAATTTCATAAACATGTATTCTTTTAAAGAGAAACCCTTTTCAAAGTCTTTTCATCAATTATCAACAAAATTCATGTAAAAAACATATAACAATTTCACAAGTCATTCAAAAAGCAACAAAGGCAACATTGATGATGCAATTTAAATCATTAAACTTCCTTGATTTGAAAAAAACAATGTGTGGCTTATTTACTCTATTATAAACGTGCACCCACTTTGATTTCCTTGCATATAAACTTGCTTAGGGATGTCTTTCCTCTTGTCCCTCTTGCTACTCTTGCCTCACTTGATTTTCTTAAACAATAACCAAAATTTCATTCAATTTGGCGTAGAAAATGGAAAGTCATGCTTTAACAATTTAGACTATAACTTATGCTGAAACAAAAATTCTATGCTCAACTTCCATCCAAAACTTGAGAGTCTTAGAGACTGAATTTAAACTTTATTCCATCATATAATTTGTAGCCTTATGTCTCTAGTTTACACCAAATCAAATATCACTCAATTTGGACATCTACAGTAAAAGTTATGCCCAAACTACCAAAACATGTCCGTGCAGGAAAACTGGGTCTCGCTGTGGGGGAATCAGAAGCTCGCCGGGGCGAACGTTCTCAGAAACATTCTGAAGTCCTTTTTTCAACATTCATCAGCTATATACTTCCCATCTTTGAAATATAACCTATCTTAACATTAAAACATTTCTTCTACTTCATTTCCAAGCTCATTTAAACCCAATATCATTAACAAAACATCAAAATCTATCTTTAATCATTAACCCTAAAAGAGAACACTTGCCTATAGCATTAATTAACAATTTTCACACATGTTAAGCTATATTTGAGTTTCATTTAACCAAAAAAAGATGGAATAAACTGATACTTACTTGTTGATGCTTCAAATTCTTCAAAATCTTCAAGAATCCCAAAACCCTAGCTTTTTTATCTTTTCTTCCTCTCTTCCACGACACTCTCTTCTTTCGCTCTTCATTTTATTTTTCTTCTTCTAATTTCCACTTTTAATGATCATCAAATGTCCATTATGCCCTTTTATGTAAGCCTTATACCTTTTAACCTTAAGTGATCATCCCATTTTGCACTTATATAATCTTACTTCTTCAATTTCACTTACACTATACTATATTCTAACTTAATCTTAATTTCTCTATTTAATACTTCTAATTCCATCAATCTAAGCAATAAATCCTCCAATCATTGACATGCTAATTAAACTCCAAACAAAATAATTAATCAATCAAAACCTCAAAAATAAATTGAAATCATGATTATTCAATAAGAAAAGAATTCGGGGGCCAACATTTCTCTCCCCTCTTAAAAGAATTTCGTCCTCAAAATTCTTACCTGAGTCATCAAAAAGATGCGGATACTTCTCTTTCATAGCTTCCAATGGCTCCCACGTGGCCTCTTCCACCGAATGGTTTCTCCACAGGACTTTGACTAGCTGAACCGTCTTATTCCTGAGGACCTTCTCCTTGGTGTCCAAAATCTCCACTGGAATCTCCTCATAACTCAAATCATCTCTCAACTGAACCTCAGTGGTCTGAATGATATGAGAAGGATCCGATCTATACCTCCTCAGCATGGAGACATGAAAGACATCATGTATCTGAGACAATTCTGGGGGCAATGCCAACCTATAGGCTAGTGGTCCAATCCTCTCAAGAATTTCATAGGGACCCACATATCTCGGACTCAACTTGCCCTTCTTGCCAAACCTCATTACTCCTTTCCAAGGAGACGTCTTAAGAAACACTTTCTCACCGACTTCATATTCCATCTCCTTTCTGTGTGCATCAGTGTAACTCTTCATTCTATCCTGAGCTGCCTTAAGCTGCTGCTTAACCAGATTGACCTTAAGTGATCTTCCCATTTTACCCTTACACATTCTTACTTCTAAATGTTCACTTACACCATATTATACTCTAACTTAATTTTAATTCCTTCATTTAATACTTCTTATTCCTTCAATCTAAGTAATAATCCTCCAACATTAATAAATAAATTGATAATCAATCAAGACCTCAAAAATTAATAGAAATCATACTTAATCAATAAGAAAAGAATTTGGGGGCCAACATTCACAGGCTTCCCTAAATTCACGGCTACGCAAAACCATTATATAGGATTGCGATAGTACGTTCTGTTCATGGCGACATAAGATCATTTTATCGAATTGTGTTAGTACATTCTGTTACAGGCCTACCCAAACCATTTTGATGTGTTTATGCTTTATGGACAAGTTTGATGAATATATGAATTATGTGGTTTGCAAATTGGTTTGATAAGTTGAGAATTTGAGAAATATATGTTTTATGGATTTTCATGAGAATTTGCTATAATCATGAATGTTTTCAATGGTTTTTGCTTGTTACCGATTATAAAACTGTTACCCACGAGATTTTAAGCTCACCCCCATTTCCTTCCCATCTCCAGGTGATTAGGCAAGAGATCAAGTGAAAGAGAGACAAGGCATCACTCTGATTATGCATATTTTGTATTTGAAGTTAATTCATGTAACACAAGGCTTTAATCACATTTCAAGAACTATTGGATTATGTATCTTTTGTGTTTTTGTATTTTGATATTGATGATGTAATGTGGCTTGGAATGCCATTAAAGCTTTATAAAACTCTTATCTTTTGTTGATAATGAAATATGAATTGTGTATGGAAGATGTGAGTTGAAATTAGATATACTTGAACAAGTAATCCACTTGAGTTGATGAACTTTGAACATGAATGGTTATTACTTATAAGTGAGAGGTTATGGAAATGAAAGATAGGATTTTGTGGATGATGAGAATTGGATGCAAGTGATGAATCAAATGAGTAGAGATTAGAGAGTTCAATGAAATAAAAATTGGTAGTTGAATTGTTATGAATGATATTGCATTAGAGGAAGTTAAGTTGGGATAATTTTCAAGTTTTTCATAAGGGTAGGAATTGTGCTATGAATTCAAGGGGGAAAACTGCATTAATCTAGGATGAATTAGACAAAGTCATCTTCATGGGAGTTGTAGCTTGTCTTTATAGCTTTCCAACGATATTAAGTATGCAATTTTTAGATATTGGAGTTGAGACATATGATTGTTTGAGTCGGTGATGTTGTATAGGATATGTATCCCAAATAACTAGAGTATATAAAGTGATATCGCACTAGGATTGTTTGATTCGGGAAGATTATGAGTGAAAGAGATGTTAGGATGGGTGTAGGATCCATTGGACGGGTCTCGAAGAAGGAAAATTGAGCAAAAACCCGAAGGTTACACGATTAGGTCGTGTAAAATTCACACTGACTGTGTGTTCCTGATGCAAAAACACAATCAGACCCGAGAGAAACATGGGTTGCTGGTGTGATTTCACACTACTATATGTTTTGACCCACTAAATGACAAAATCCCTTTTCAGAGTCTTCACAAAAGTTTTAGATCTAGAAGTTCTCTTTCAAACCATCTAAGAATGACCTTAATCTAATATCTATAGCGAAAGTTATGCCAATTGTCCCGAAACAGGTTCATTGTGATTGAGGACAAAACCATGTTTGATTCTTTGGCCATAACTTCTTCATCTGACCTCCAAATGAAGTGATTCTTGAACTAATAGATTCCTAACACATTTATTTATCTTTCCATAAAAATTTGTAGGCTTTGGTGTTGATTTGAAAAAGAATGATGGAAAGAAAATGAGGGATTGGTTGGAAGAGCATGACCTAGTTATGAACATTCTTTGGTATTTTGATGATATCTTGATTTATAGAGCTTCAAATGTTAGATCCCGCTTGATTCCGGAGCCCAACGCTTACTTTGATACCACAAATGTTGGGCGCCAAACCCAACTCTTACTGAATCATAAAATGTGATCTTCTTCATCACTCCTTATTTCTGGATTTCCAACACTCTTCAGAATCATGAAACGAGTGCATAATACCATGTAGGGTTAATTCATTTAACACTCATAAAGCGTGAACGGGTTTCCTTATAGGGTTATTTCAATAAACCCTTATTACGCATCATCCCACAAGGGTGGCATGCCCTATTATTCAAACACCATAATCACAATTTGAATTCTTCAAAAAATTGTAGTTCTATGTCTTTAGTTTATTTTGGAGCAAGAACCAACTAAATCGGAGTTCTAAAGATGAAGATATACTTAAGAAACCAAAGTATGTTCATGGCCCAATCATGCTCTCCCAACCAACCCCTCACTTCCTTTCCATCAATCTTTTTTAATTCAACACCAATGACTATAAATTTTTGTGAAAAGCTAGAAAAACGTTTTAGGAATCTATCGCTTGAAGAATCACTTAATTTGGAGGTCGGATGAAGAAGTTATAGCCAAAAGAATCCAACATGTTTATGTCCTTACTCAAATTGTACAAACCTTGGCGCAATTGCCATAACTTCCACTAAAGATGTCGGATTGATGTCGTTCTTAGATGGTTTGAAAGAGGACTTCTAGATCTACAACTTTCATAACAGCTCTGAAGTGAAATTTGGTCATTTCGACAAAGCATCGACCGTGTGAATTTTACATAGTCAGATTGTGTGACTTTCGGGTCTGGCAGTTTTTCCAGCATCAAGAATACAAGGCCTATGTGATTTCACACGGGCATACCGTGTAACCTTCGGGTATATCAAAATTTTCACCCTCCAAGACCCCTCCAATGGATCCTAAATTCATCATAACATCCCTTTTACTCATAATCTTGCCAAAACCAACTCTTTTTAGTGCGATATCACTTCATATACTATAGTTATACATATCCTATGCAACATTACCAACTCAAACGATCATATCTCTCAACTCCGATATCCAAAAATTGCATACTTTATATCGTTGGAAAGATATAAAGACGAGCTACAACTTTCATGAAGGAAACTTTGGCTAATTCTACCTAGATCTATTTAGTTTTTCCTTGGAAGTCAAAGTACACATTTTACCCTCATGAAAAACTTGAAATTTATCCCAACTTCAATTTCTCTATTACAACATCATTCATAATGATTTCAACTACCAATTGGAATTCATCAAACTCTCAGCCTCAATTCATTTGACTTTTCATATTTAACAACATCTCATGATTCATAACATTCTTATCTTTCTTTCCCATAGTATCTCACTTATATATATAACAATAGTTCATGCTCAAGATTAATCATCTCAAGTTAATGACTTCAAACATACCTAATTTCAACTTAACATCATCCATACACAATTCATATTTCATTAACAACATAAGATAAAAGTTTACAAAGCTTTAATGGCATCTCAAGCCACAATATGTCATCAATATCAAAATCCAAAATACAAAAGAAGCAAAACCCAATAGTTCTTGAAATGCATCTAAAGTCTTACTTGTACAAAATCTAACTTTATATACAAAATATACATAATCGAAATGTTGCTTCGACTCTTGATTACTCGATCTCATTCTCATCATTTGAAGATGGGATGGAAAGTGGGGGTGAGCTTAATGCTCGTGGGTAATAGCTTATAACGGAAAAATAAGTAAAACCATTCAAAAAGTTCATTGTCATAGAAAGTTCTTGTTGAAATCTATAAAACACTTGTTTCCCAAATTCACATCATGTAGTCAAATTTACAAACCACAAAACATGAATGAATCAAACTTGTTCACATATCATAAGCACATCAGAATGGTTTGGGTAGATCCATAAACATGATGAACTACACAATTCCACATAATGGTCTTGTGTAGTCGTAAACTTGAGGGAGTCCATGAAGGAGCTCCGTGCCACTAGCTGGCAGGCGGGAGAAGCCTTTAACTTGGTCAAGGTGCACGTGACAATTCTTGGATGGATTACACCAAACCCACATAACATGTATTTCAAAACTTGTTGCCCAAAATGACACTTTTTCAAAAACTTGATTTCAGGTACTTGATATATTTCGAAAACCATTTCCGAAAACATGATTTCATAAACATACGATCTTTTCAAAAGAAATCATTTTCATAAATCATCACACAATTTACATATCAAACATGTAGCAATTCCTCAATTCATTCAAGACACAATTAATGCAACACTCATGATGCAATTTAAATCATTAAATTTCCTTGATTTAAAGAAAACAAAAGTGGCTTATTTACTCTATTATAAACATGAAACCCACCTTATTTTCCTTGCTTGAAAACCTAGCTAAAAAATCCTCTACTCTTGCTCCTTTTGCCTTTCTTGATTTTCCTCAACATTGACAAAAATCCCCAAATCAATAGGCATTCCAATTGAGAAACCCACAATACATAATCACTAAAATTGATCTCAGAAAGCTTAAACCCATTAATTTCTTAAGCTTTATGAACCAAAATCTTTCTAAAAATCCAACAATCAAACATACTCTTACCTTGATTCTTCACCAAATGAAGAGTTTCTTGGCTCTAATGGAAGCTCTCATCCTCCTCTTCCTTTTTCCTTCTTGAACAACTTGAAAATCCCTCTTGAAAACCAAGAAATGAAGAAACCCTTGTTCCTTCTTCCTTTCTCTCAAAACCGACACTCTCTCCTTGCTTTCTCTCTAATTTTCGTTGCTTCTCTTCTTCTCCCTCACAATCCACTTTTTCCCATTTCTTAAACACAAGAACACACCTTTTATTTTCAATTTTGCCATTAATGAGTGAATAATGTCCAATGTACCCTTACATATATGCCTTATAACCTAAATGGCTTAAGTGATCTTCCCAAAAAGCCCTCATACATACATACTCTTACTTCTTAATTCAACTAAACCATATTTTAAAATCCTACCAACCTCAACATAATAATTAACTCCCAATAAAATAATTAATCTAGCAAAACCTCAAAATTATTTAAATCATGCTTAACTCCTTCTAAAAAATCAAGACCCATTTCTAATCATATAATTGAAGGAATTTGATAGCACTTCCTTATAGAAAAATGTTCCTCATTGTCTCACTTTTCTAATGACATCAAAATAATTCAATTTGGTTCCATAGTCTAAAAGTTATACACCAAACATTTCGGACTGTTCTTATATTGAAACAATATTCTGTGCTCAACTTCCATCCGAAAATTGATATTCTTAAAGACCGAATTAAGACTCAATTAATTAGACAATTTGTAGCCATATCTCTCTAGTTTAATCTAAATCAAGAATCATCTCATTTAGATAACTAGAGTAAAAGTTATGGCTAAAACACTGAAGCATAATCAATGAACATGTTTCACTTACATTTTCTAGCTTTTAACTTCCAACATTTCACATATAACTCTTCTTGTACCTAAACCATCTTTTTTATTTCATTTCAAATTCAAGAATTCTCCTTTTCTTCACACATAAATAATCGCCAACAATTTCTCACTTAATAGAAAAGTTCGGGGTCCAACAATTCTCCCCCCTTAAAGAATTTTGTCCTCGAAATTCTTACCTGAGTGATCAAACAAACGGATAACTCATAAGTCAATGGTTCGGTTCTTAATAACTTTATATGGACCAATTCACTTCAACCCGACATTTTGAACTTCTATATATGTCTCTATCATTCATCTCATCTTTCAATTATTATTTATTGCATCTCACATATGTATATTCGAAATCAATTCAAAATTATCAAAGTATAATCATCATGAAATTCTGATCTCAATTCCACTAACACATTTTTATGGTAAATCATAACTCTTGTCACCTTTTGTTTTCACTACATTTTACTTGTACTCTTTAATCTCATCGTTCCTACTTGTCTCCTTATTTTCTTCAAACAATCCATGATAGTACATTCACATCTTTATCACATTCGAGGATATACACCACAGTATAATATTGGTGTCATATTCAATTCCACCAATACAAATGCATTGACGTATTGTCTATCATATTTAACCATAGACTGTTTCTCATCTCTAATTATGCACAACCTTAATTTTCTCATATCATGAAAAAGTATCATTTTTCTTACTAATTCTATCCATTCAAACTCTTAACAAATGCCCTTGCGTGTGACTTATGCACATGCAACTTGAACTAGGATTAGTCGCTGTGGCACGCTATGACATGTTCACAATCCATGTACATTAACACATAATTCAAAAATGCCCATGTAAGATCCTAATTTTGGCGCTCTGATACCACGCATGTTGAGCCCCATTCCTAGAGCTCAACTATCCCGGAGTCAAAAAGCGTGAGTGGGTTTCCTTGTAGCGGTACTTCAATGAACCCTCACTTTCTTTCTATAAGTCTTTTTGAATTCAACACCAATGGCTATCAATTTTTGTGGAGAGATAGAAAAACGTGCTAGGAATCTATCGCTTCAAGAATCACTTAATTTGGGGCTCATACGAAGAAGTTATGGCCAAACGAATCCAACATGTTTATGTCCTTACTCATATTGTACATGCCTTGGCGCAATTGCCATAACTTTTGCTGCAGAAGTCGGATTGATGTCGTTCTTGGACGGTTTGAAAGAGGACTTCTAGATCTACAATTTCATGAAAACTGAAGTGAAATTCTGTCATTTGGACAAAGCACAGACCGTGTGAATTTTACATGGCCAGACCGTGTGACTTTCGGGTCTGGCAGTTTTTCTAGCACTAGGAATACACGGCCTGTGTGATTTCACACGAGCAAGCCGTGTAACCTTCGGGTATACATATCCTATGCAACATTACCAACTCAAATGATCATATCTCTCAACTCCGATATCCAAAAATTGCATACTTTATATCGTTGGAAAGATATAAGGACGAGCTACAACTTTCATGAAGAAAACTTTGGCTAATTCTACCTAAACTAATCCAGTTATCTCCTGGGATTCAGAATACACATTTTACCCTCATGAAAACTTGGAATTTATCCCAACTTCACTTCCTCTATTACAACATCATTCAAAACAATTCTACTTCCAATTGGAATTCATCCAACTCTCATCCTCAATTCATTTGACTCCTCATATTCAATAACATCTCATCATTTACCCAAAATCCTATCTTTCTTTTCCATAATATCTCATTTATATATATAACAATTGTTCATGATCAAGATTTATCATCTCAAGTTAATGACTTCAAACATACCTAATTTCAACTTAATATCATCCATACACAACTCATATTTCATCAACATCATAAGATAAATGTTTACAAAGCTTTAATGGCATTTCAAGCCACATTACATCATTAATATCAAAATTTTGAAATACAACAAAAGATTAAAAAAATCCCATAATTCTCAACATATGTCTAAAGTCTTTTTTTACATCTATCTCACTTAAAATACAATATATGCATAATCAAACGAATTCCTTGACTTTCTTTCACCCGATCTCTTTCTCATCACCTGGAGATGGGAATGAAAAGGGGTGAGCTTAAAGCTCTTGGGTAACAAGTTTATAATCGAGAAACAAGCAAAAACTATTGAAATATTTATTTCCATTGTAAAACTCACATTGAAATCCATGTAACACATATTTCCCAAATTCACAACTTATCAAGAAATTCATAAACATCATAAATCATGACTCAATGCATCATCACATTAAACACACTTGATGTAATTTATCATCCAAGCATAGCACACAATTTGCATCATAACTTAACATGTCAAAATGCAAATGCACAATCAAATGGCTCGAGGGTTCCGTGGAACAAAACGGAGAAACCGAAGTTTACTCCGTGAACGAAACGAGTCCACTTTTCGGATATCGTGGGCCACAAGCGAGCAGCCGAGAGAAGGCTTTATGTCGACGTGCACGTGACTAGGAAACGGTTCCTCTCTCGCCTATACACAATCAAATCTCATGCCTCATTCAATCATTCACAATCTCGTTTTCTCATGCTTTTTCTTATACAAAATGCCATGACTCAATTCAATGGCATAACATGATCATACACACAATTCAAATTTTTATCACAATGTCATACATGATAATGCAATTTTCACATCACAACATTTCAAGCAAGTCATTTTAGCATACAATACACACACAAGGCATTTTGCCCATTAGACAATAACTATAAATAAATTACCCACCTTATAACTCTTGAAAATCCAAACTCAATTTGTGTCTTTCCTCTTGCTCTTGGGTAGGTTGTTCTTGATTCCTAACACAACCAAAAATTCTCATTCAATTCCAATTCAAATGGAAATCTCCCAAATTTCCACAATCACGACAAAATGGAATTAACCCAAATCAAGATCAAACTTAACCTACCCATAATCCATCTAGGTTAGAAAACAGAAAACCTAGCTTAGAAACCAAAAAACCAATTGGGTCTCTCAATCATCTTCTTCCTCCAAACATTCCTTACATAAAACCTCTTTCTCTCTCTAAAACTTCTTCATTCTTCATTCACAACACAACAACTCATTTCTTCAATAAACAAAAAGAAAAGATGAAGAACTTACCTTAAGAATCTTGATTCTTTTCTTCTTTCCACGATTTTTCCTCCCTTTTCCCTAGCTTTTTTGATTTTTTATCTTCTCGTCTGTCCCTCACGTTTTCTCTCTTTTCTTCTTCTCTTTGGCTACTCATGACACTCCCTTCTCTTCATTAATTCAAGCCTTTTGTTACTCCTTTTCTTCTAATTATGCCCTTCACTTACATGGCCTTTCCAATTCTACCCCTCTTTCATTTATCACAAGCCTACTAACTACTTAAGCTAACTTAATGTCTAACACTTCCTTCAATTTTCAATTTCTAATCCTTCCCTCAAATTTCTAATTAATGACTCAATTCAAAAAAATAAATAATTAAACAAACAAACAAGCATAAATAAATAATTTAAACAATTAATAAAAAATTTGAAAAAAATCAAGATCCAACAAATACTCTAATGGTATGATATAAAGTTGACCTAAATGGGGACATACCTTTGTTTAAGACTAGTGATGCTGATTCTATGACATTTTTTTTGTAGGAAGATTGGTTTTCTATTTATGTGTTATAGTCTCACTTCCATAATTCTCAACATGTTGGCTTCTAAGTTAAACTTGAACAGAAAAACTTCTTCCTCATTAATCGAGACATTGTCAAGACCATATCATTTCTAGCTAATAGATGCCTAAAGTTACAATTAGAGGAAAGCTAGTATTTTATTTGTAAAAAACATTTAATTAAACTATAAGTGTGGAGTTCCATTTTGATGTACAAGCTATGAGAATCTTAGTTGGAGGCCATACGATGTTCCTAACTTCTCTAACTTTTGATGGAAAAGTTTTTAGCTTTTAAAATGGAGAAATATCCTTAATGAATTTGCTCTAAATGATTCTTTTAGGATGTTCAATTCCAAGCAGGGCCTGAGATTTGTCTAGGGGAGGGTTTATAATGAGTGGTTCATGTTCTAAGGTATACAATGTGATCGTAAGGTTGCGTGTTCCAAGGTGTACTAGTTAGAGAGGACGTAAAAGGCACTCTTTAGAGGGAATATGGATGATGGTATGGCCTATACTGTAGGAAAGAATCCAATTTAAAGAATTATAAAGGGTAATTGTGGTTTAATTGGAGAAGAAGGGCGGTTGAGCACTAGTTTTATGGAAGCATTGGGAGAGTTGATCGCCATTGGTTCTTTCCTAAAATGGAGAAAAACCAAACTAGCCCATAGCTAAGAAAATTATAACATAAGTCAGTTTATTAAAAGTGGTAATCAGTTAGTTTAATGCTTAGGGTAAAGAAGACGTGGCAGAGAAAATAAATGTGATTTTTTTGGTTAATTTTGATGGTAATTTTTACTAAAGGTGTGGTATTTGCTTGAATGGAGTGATAGTATTGTTTGTATGGAGTCATAATGTCACTTGCATTCAAGCATAATATTTACATAATAAAGTAAATACGGTAGTTTTTTGTTAATTGTGATGGTATTTTTATATAGAGGTGTGGTAGTATTTATATTGAGTGATGATAATGTTTTTATAGAGTCGTGGTATTATTTACACTCATAATTAGATTTACATATTAAAGTAAAAATGTTATTTATTTGTTAATTATGATGATTATTTTACATAGAGATATGGTATTATTTATATTGAGTGATGGTACATTATTGAGTTGTCTTTCAATGAAAATTTTCAATTAAATTATTTAGTTAATTGTCTTTTGTTCATTGTGATATAAACTCACTTGCCTCTCACTTTCATAATGCTTAATATAAGTACTGGAACCCCGCTTTCGGAGCCCAGTATTCGGAGCCCTAAACTGAAACAATTCTTTTCCTTAACCCTATCAAACTTGTTTAGGGAAAAAAGGCATAGCTTTCTCTATAGACGTCGGATTAAACAATTCTTTAGACTGTTCGAAAAAAGACTTCAAGATCTACAACTTTCGTGTAAACCTCAAACACAAATTCTATCGTCTGGAGGGTCAAAAATGACTAGACGATACAAGATGAACAGTGTACAGAAGAAGCTGAGGGTCAACTATAGGGAAAACATAAAGTAAGCGAATGGGAAAAAGCAAGTGAATGCAGAAAAGCAGACGAATGTGGAATAGGCGAATGGGGTTAACTTAAGACGAAGCAAAGTCTTAAGATGAAATGATGTCATCATAGACGAAGCGTCTTTACAGATGATACAACTTCACAGACAAATCATCTTTACAGATAATATGACGTCATCACAAACGAAGTGTCTTTATAGACGATACAACTTTACATACTAATCATCCTTACAGATGATACATCCTCATAGACGATATGACGTCATCAAAGACGATATGACGTCATCATAGACGAAGCGCCTCTACAGACGATACAACTTTACAGACGAATTATCCTTACAAACGATACGTCTCCTCTTGTAAAGGCCATAACTTTTGACTCCTTTGCCCAAATATTTCATCCTATATACCGATGGAAATCTAGAAAGATAAGGTACAACTTTACAGAAGGCAACTTTGACTAATTTAGTCTAAATTAGTTCAATTTTTCCCCTGATGTCGGCACACAATTTCTACACCTAGGAGAGACTTGAATTTTTGAAATGTGCAACTACCGAAGAAACATGCACGTACATATGGAAAGTTTTCAATTCTAAACTCCTTTACCAAAACCACAAAAACTTATACATAGCTTTGTTTACAAGTTTACATTATAAACAAAGGCTTAATACAAAATGCAACTTATAGAGGATGCTCAATGTTTACATGCACATGAAGCTATCTGAAATTTATCGGACTAACTTAGTTACAAAAGTTTCTAATATCTTGGAGTTTTCGATGCATTGTAAGGATTTCTAGCATTCTCGTTCTGCACTTGAGGAGGGAATAGTGGGGTGAGCAACATAGCTTAGCGGCTAATATATTTATAATCACTGGCAATTGACCAAAGCCAAGCATATGTACATGTATACATATATATATATATATGTGTGTGTGTTCGACAATTTAAGCATTCATTAATTTGGCTTAAAACTCATAACATTTAACACTCAAAATGATTCATGCTTGACAATTCAATTATGCAATGCACAAACAATTACCTCGAGAGTTGATTCACGCTTTGTCTTTTGTTCTTACCTTTGGTGGTTGAATAAAAAATTTAATTCTAAGGATTGCAATATAGAGTGCAACCTCGGGTCGTCTCACTTAATTGGAACCTAATGCAATTAAACTAAGCTAGCCTAAATGTCATGAAATGCAATCTAAATTGGTTAGGAGAGGGGGGTTTAGTTCTTTAAGAAAACTAACAAAATTTAACTATTTGTAAGAGAATTGTGTAAAAAGTATTTTTGGATTTTTGGGAAAAAGAAATTAAAAATTCAAAGAATGATCAAATGTGAGAAAATCCTCTTCAAAAATGAATTTTGGCTATCATAGTTCAAAATAAATCTTGGTGGGAGTGAAAATCACTAAGTTTGCAAATGATGAAACTTAAAGAACTCTTTAAGTCCAAGGTTTTAATCAATGAACTCCATTTCTTAAAACCTTGTTGAATGCATCTTAGTGAGTGTAATCTACAAGTTAATGCAAGTGGTCAAATTGGATCAGGTATAATCTCAATATCAAATACAACTAGGCAGATAAAAGAGGATTAACGCAATCACCAAAAAGACATATATGAAACTTTATATATTAAAGCTCAATGTTCTACATCGACCAATCCATAACACAATGCATAGTTCAAAACTTGATTAAACTCTAATCAAGAAAATCCAACTACAAAGCATAAATCCTAACTTAGGAATTCATAATAATGTAGTCAAACAATAATGAACTACTCCCCTTTCGAAGCCCATGAACTCAAGCCATCACTACATCTTCAAGAGGAAATGGTGCCTAGCCAAGCATCTCTCCGGGAGCACTCACAATTGTAGACACACCCTTAGCATCCATGGCAGCAGCAACAAATTGATAAGAGTGACAATGAAGCGTGAAAAATGGTTGAAGGATGAAAGGTGAGAGAGTGTATGATGGAGTGTCGGGTCTCTCTTCTCCAAAAGCATTTTTTATAACCTAATTTGGCATGTTTTTCAATGTTGGGTCGCGGGTTGAGGCGGAACAGTGAGAGATTTTTCCAAATATGTTTTTGTTTTTTGACGTTTCACCGCGACGACAGGTAGGCCCACTGCGACGTACTTTTCTCGAAAGGTTTTGTGCATTTTCTGGATCCTTCGCCGCAACGAACTTTTCTCGAAAGGTTAGCCTAGATTCCTCGCTCTTCGTCGCAGCGACAGATGGGCTCGTCGTGGAAAACTTTTCCCAAAAGGTTTGTTCTCTTATTGACTTCAATTCAACACATTTACTCCCTTCTCCTTGAGGTTCATACAATCAAAATAGCAATTTGCAGTATCAATTGTTCTTAGAAAAATCAAGGAATGCAATTAATACCAATTGTGACAATTTTTACTATCAAATTGCATAAAATAAAAGTGCCCACTCAAGGATTAAATTAAGCACAAAATTAAGAATCAGGAGTCAAAAAGCATAGTAAAGGCCATGAAAGTGTTGCCAGTTTAGATAATAAACTTATGCTCAATCAGTAGTCAAAAGAATCAATAAAAAGAAAATTATCGGAAGAGAATTCAATCTAATATCAATGTTTAGACTATTACTTCCCCTATTATTCCTTTTGATTTTATGATTTAACTAACCGTGAATGGATATACTAACTAGATTAGTAAGATCTCCTAGACACTAAATTTGCTTTTTTTAGCTATAGCCATCTACTATCACAATGGTTAACCCATAACTCTACTAATCTAACACTCCTTTGAATGCACTAATATGTAAAAAATTCCATATAAGATGTCACCAAAAGACTGGAAAGATCACATAGGTCTCTCTTGAGTATTGTATTTAACCCTATTACCTAAGTTGTAATCCACTCACATGTAAGCTTTCTCAAAGAATTAGCAAGTAAATTAAAATCATATTCAGTATTTAGTATAACTAGATGATACATTAAGATCAATCAAAGGAATTTTATATAAAAGTATCCCATTTCATACTATAAAATGAATAAATCCATAAAAAACTATGGTTTTAGCTATCTAAACATAGAAAAACTTTTAGTTATGTATATAGTCAAAAGAACTTAATCAATTGGGATGGTGTGTGGATCTTAATTCTTTGATAAAAATAAGCTTGCGATTAGCCTCCTAAAGGTTTTTGGATCTCCAAAAAGATAAAATTAACTTTTAGAGGAAAAAGATACGTCTAGAGTAAGAAGTCTTCAAAAATTTAGTCTTTTTTTTCTTTTATATACATGTTCAAAAACTCATATATGATATAAGCCACAGTTATGGTGCAAGTTGTTGATCCTTTTACTTTCTATAGATAAGAAACACGATCTCTAGCCTAATCACACATCTTAGAATGTTGATCATCATATTTTTCTTATAATTAACAACTATGCATAGCTTGTAAATGCCCCTAAATTGTTAACCCTCATATTTATCTTGAAATTATTGCGTAACCTCTAGCATAATTATGGCCCAAGTCATGTTTCTTTATAGATTTCATTCAATGCCACATGTCTCTCTTTAAGCCTTATTCTAAACCTATTGGCCAAAGCATGCTACCTTCAAAATTGTGTGTTTTTTTAAATTTTTGCTTGAAATATTCTTCAATTCTTGAATAATCTCATCTTAAGGTTAATTTATCACAATTAAATAAAAAAATAAATAAATAAGGTAAACAAGTTAATTTGAAATAAAAATAAACTAAAATGCTAGGAAAATAAGTGAACATTTTTCGTAAACATCAAATACCCCTATCCTAAAGCTTTTTCTTGTCCTCAAACAAAATAATTTAAATCTCTCTTGAGTCAAATAAGTAACAATTCTAGAAAACAACCATAAATTAATTAGATAAATCAAGGCTATCTATTAGTCACTCAATTGAATTATTTATAACCTTGTTAGGAATTTAGATGCCTACAGTTTATCATAAATCAATTTAATTCAATCTAACAATCCTACAAATATTTACTTAATTCATATAATTCAATCTAATATATAAAGTAGACATAAATAAGTAAGAAACTTTCATTTTCTAATATATTAATAATTGGAATGAATAAAATACTAAAAAAATTTATTATTAAAGTAACAAATGAACATTAAATGCTTTCTTAAAAATTTACCTAACACTTTGTTATAAAAATAAACTTGTCATGAATTGTTGGCCCCCGAGTTCTTTTCTTATTGAATAAGCATGATTTCAATTTATTTTTGAGGTTTTGATTGATTAATTGTTTTTGTTTGGAGTTTAATTAGCATGTCAATGATTGGAGAATTTATTGCTTAGATTGATGGAATTAGAAGTATTAAAT
>JANVCL010316129.1:0-17900 GCA_026546855.1 Erythroxylum incrassatum
CTTACTAATTTCTCTTGCATCTTATGACATATAGGCTAGCTTAGGTCCATTTCACTAGGTTCCGATTAAGAGAGACGACCTGAGGTTGCATCCTGTGCTGCAATCCTTGGTATTTATTATTTTTGACCAGTTTCCAAGGGTCAATTTTAGGATCGAACGACGAGCCGCGATCATAAGACCATTAGGAAATGGTTGACGGGCGAACCGTCATTAGAAAGGAGTAGATCTCCATTACCAACGAGGACTCAATGATACCACTAACATTGATCAGGGACTCTCGATCATCTCCTTAAATCAAGATAAAAGACAAACTAACATATTGGCAGGCGCACTTTGTTAGTTGGCATCATTATTGTTAATGTGAAATTCTTCTTTAAAATAAAAAATAAGTTGGGTATATGTTAAACGGTTTTTAAAATGTAAGAATTCTTTTAAATTAAAATTTTGCTATTGAAAACGTCCAAAAAGATGTAATGTTTGAGACTGGCTTCGTAATAAATTTATATGTGATACTACAAAGGGAGATGGGGCAACCTAGATCAGAGCAACATTATTATTTAGAATTAGAGCCGAGAAGGCAACCTTCACCTATTAAAGAGCAATATTTTTTATAGAAAAAAGTAGGGAAATCATCTAGGTCCAAAGTTTTCATATCCTGATGAATTTGTTGGAATATTCTTGAATTTCTTTTCATATAAATTGCATAGAAGCAGCAGTCGAAAGTGATCTTGAAACTCTTCAAGTCTCTTTTAGAATGATATATAGCCTTGCTTTCCCAGTGAATGATATTTTCCCATTTAACATCTATGATTGATCGAATAAAATATTGTATAGGCTGCCTCTATACTTCTACTATGAAACTATATTTGAAAATAAAGATTTGATGGTTTTTAATGATCGATGACAAAAACAACAATTATTAATGAATAAAATTTCTCTGACCTTGTCTTGAGTCATTAGTCTTTATTTCAACACAAACCATAGGATGGAAACAAGTTTTAAGATGCAATATTAGTCCTAAAGTAGGTTTTGCACTCAACTTTTAGAAAGGAGGGTCTTAATAAGCTCAAGCATATTTTATGTTTAAACTAACCTAAGTTATAAGTTGTCCACGTGATTGAATCTTCTCTAGTGGGATTGAAGTATAACCTGGTAAAGTCCAAGATTTGTATACCTAAGGTTTGAAGCTCCAAAATTTTTCCCATTAAGAAATTGAGTGTGCATACACATTACCCCAAAGAGAGTTTTTGTCCACACTAAGCTTCCACCTTCTTTTAGTTAATAACGTATTGTTCAAAACTTTAGGCACATAAATATCTGCCCATTTTACTTTTACTCATGTTGCTTTGTTTGTATCTCCTATCCATAAGAAGCTCTTTATGGATTTCTCTAGTGCACATGGAAATAGAGATATAAGCTCTAGTGCATATGGAGATTAGTAATAATAGAGTAGGTGAGTTACAATCTTCTAGTATATAAAAGATTCTCATTGTTCTAACTCCTTAATATTCTCTGAATGACATCAAAAAGAGGTTGACAATCTCTATAGGTAAGTGTTAGAGATATTAATATAATGTTAAGATATTTAAAGGGAGGACCACCTAGTTAGGACCACCTCCTGTTACAAAGATACTACACCTATTAGAATTGATTTTTACACCTTATATGGTACTAAATTGTTACATTATTGCCATAAAAACTCTTATTAAATTTACATATGCTCCACACAATAAGGTTAGATCATTTGTAAAATAACAGTGAATAAGTAAAAGAATAGTGAATGGGCTTAACCTTTTCACATTTATAGTGATAATTGAATTAGCTCATTTCTTTGATATCTCTTTCAATTAATCTAGGAAAAACCTCTATGCATATTGTAAATAGGTACGTGGATAGATGATCCCCCTATCCCTTAAAGTTTGAGTAGTTTCTCCATTAACAAAATACTAAAAGAAGTGGTTATTATGCAGAGCTCAATCGACTTGATAAAAGGTAAAAGGTATCTTAAAGCCTCTATTGCATTTGGAATAAATTTCAAGAAATTAAATAAAATTCTTTTTAAATGTCTATTTTCATTATGCAACTTTTGATAGCTTTGTTTTGTGATAATGCTTTATCAGTTCCTGCAACAATAAGATTTTGCATATATTACAACATGATATTAGCCTATAATCTTGTAAATTGATAGGGATAATCCTCTTTGGAATAAAGAAAATCTAAGTTCTATTAATCTATTTAAGCATTTTCCATTTGAGAGGAGTTCCAGGATGACCTTAGAGACACAATCTCTTACCTAGTGCTAAGATTTCTTTAAAAATAATGCCTTTAGCTCATTAAGCTCTAGAGCTTTTTTACGGTTCAAGTTGGAGAAAGCTGCCTCAAACATCTTCTATATTGCCATGTTAGACTTTCATCCTACTCTTCATTGATTTTTCCTAATATGAAAGTGGTTGGTTCTTATAAGGAAGAGACTACATTAGCCAATTTACTAATTATACATTTTAAGTGATTGAAAATGATCCTTTTTAGTTCCTTATATAAAAGGTAGGGGTTACCTTGTTGATATTTTTCCTAATTAGAATTGCATTATGAAAGTAACTCATATTCGCATCTCAAATTTTCAGTAATTACACTCTTGATCTCTACCTTTCTAAAGAATAATGAATCTATATGACTATACCTCAGCAAAGCTTCTTTCTCCATTTGCCTCAGGTTGTTGTTTTTAGGATCAACATTTTTTAGCTTCCTTCTCCTTTTTGATATTTTCCATTATGTTATTTATCCTTCGCTTACTTAATAGTTTCAATTCTTCCTGCTCAACTTGTAACTTTCTCATGTGCCCATGGGCATCAAATTCCTTTGAGGCTAGTAGTAACCCCATAAAGATTGCTTCTTTAAAATCCTCTAAGCTAACTAATAAAATATTGAATCTAAAAGGGCTCATTTAATGCTAAGGTTGTTGTCCATTTAAATGAGTGACTTGAAGAGAGTTTATCACTGAAGTCATCTTTACTTGCTAGAAATTGGCTTAGCTATAAAGCATTCACCATATATCTAACTTCTTCCTAATAAGTAACTTCTATTATTGTTTGTTGCTCTAAGTAAACAGGTTTCCTATATACTTCAATTATATTTCAGTAATTTTTTTATAGAATCCCTAAACACATCAATATAAAGATTGAACCCTAAGTTATTCCCTTTTGCCTCATGGAAGAATAAAGTGTTATTGAAATCACACAATATCAACTAAGGAGTTAATATACTAGGTTGAATACTCACAGGTCATTCAACAGATCAGTTCTTTAAAAAACAAAGTTAGAAGCATATACAAAATGATATATATATATTTTGAGATGTGAATGACTTCAACTGAGATGTGAATGAATTGATCTGAGTACCTAACATTGATGACCCTTAGCAAGCTTAGGTTGTATGCGACTATGATTTTGCCATTGACATGATATTGATAATTTGCCAAGGTCATATAGGAATTCCCAAAAACGGCTTCTTTTATGCTTACTTTTTATTTATTTGTAGTAAGCTTACCAACATTGGCTTTTTATGTTAAAAAGGTCAAATATTACCTGTTGCTTTTTAGGACAATTAACAACAAAAACATTCCAGTAAGAATCTTTTTGAAATGTAGGTTTTAGTAGGTCCAGCATATATATAACCTTATCTCTAACTAGTGGAGAGTTTGTTTCTAATAGACCTATAAAAAAAAGTTTTCTGAAAATGTTTAGAAGAAACAATACCCAAATACATAAACAAATAACAATATAAATAAAAAAATTAAAATTAAAATCAAAAATAAAAATCACAATAAAGATAAAGGTAAAGGTAAGTAAATAAATAAATAGAAAATAAATAAAACAAAGAAGTAAATAAAATAAATAAGAAATTAAAAATAATAAATAAAATAAAATAACTAAAGGAGTGAGTACTACAAACAAAAGTATTTAGGCGGTTAAAAGAAACATGAATCGAAGGAAAAGATTCAAAAGGCTTAGGAAAAGGGAAGGACCTCTTTATGTAGGTTCTTTTACCCATATCTTAGTTTGACAAAGTTTTCTATTGAGGGTCAAATCCTCTGTAAGCTCTAGTAGGGTCATATTATTCCTAGTCACCTCTAATTCTTCTTGGTTCTTCCTTTTCTTCTGTACAATCCCTCAGTAAAATCTTCTTGCCTCTTCTCACTCTCTCCTATAGAGCATGGCTAGCCTAATTGTTAAACTGTAGGTGCCCCTCCATTTAAGCCACTTTAATTTGATAAAGTAAATTATGTCATCATTTATCTCGCCACTGTTTTGCATGATAGATCCAAGGTAAAATAATCTTTTACTGGTATAACTTTTGTAACTATATTGATCTCCATAATAGATGCAACATTGTGATTGAAAAGTTACACTCTAAGTGCTTAGTCTTAGTCCTACTCAATTTAAAGCTTTTTGAATCTATTGTATCCTTCTAAAGTTCTAGCTTGATATTAACACCCTTTTTTGTTTCATCCTTAAGCTACACTAAAGTTCCTCATTGAGCCCCTTTTGTTTGCGGTAATGATGGATGACCTCACCAAGAATATCCAAGGGAAAGTGCCTTGATGTATGTTATTTGTTGGTGAAATTGTTTTAATGGATGAGACAAAAGAGGGCATCATTGTCAAGCTAAAACTTTAAAGGGATACATTAAAGTCGAAGGTCTTTAAATTGAGCAGGACTAAGACTAAGCACTTAAAGTGTAACATTTTGGGCTATAGGGTGGCTTGTAATGTGGAGGTAAAGATTGTTTCAAAAGTTATACCATAAAAAGAGTGTTTTAAGTATTTAGGATCTATCATCCAAAGCAATGGAGAGATTGGTGAAGACATAGTTCACTGTATTAGATTAGGGTGGCTTAATGGAGAAGTGCATCAGGAGTTTTATATGACAAGAAGATACCACTTAAACTCAAAACTAAATTATATCGTTTAACGATTAGGTCAACCATATTATATGGGGCATAGTGTTAGCCCATCAAATAGATGTATAACTATAAGTTAAAGTTGGCATAGTTGAGGATGTTCCTTTGGATATACAACCTTACTAAAAGAGATAAGGTCAGGAATGTAATGGTAAGAGACAAGGTAAAGGTGGCTAATATTAATAAAAAATTAAGAGAGACAAGGCTTAGGTGGTTTGGACATGTTAAGAGGAGACATCTTGACGCTCTGGTGAGAAGATGTGAGAAGATATACTTAGAGATTATCAAAGGAAAAAAGGAATTCCTGAGAAGAACTGAGGGGAGGTGATAAAAAATGATATGATTATGTTGAAACTTACCGAGGACATGGTCTTCAATAGAAAATTTTAGTGTACTATGATACAAGTAAAATATCTTATGTAGAGAGGTCCTTCTCTTTCTCTTAGGTCTTTTGAATATCTTTCCTTTAAGACTTTTGTCTTGTATTTAGCCTAAACTTTTACATGTAGTGCTTCCCCCTTAGTTATTTATCCTAAACATTTTCTTACTTAGCCTAAATATTTTCTCATAATGACTTAATTGATTTATTTTTTTACCTGTTTTCTTTCTTGTTATTTTATTTATTTTCCTATTTTATTATTATTATTATTGTTGTTGTTGTTGTTATTATTTTTATTTTTATTTTTTTTCTTTACCTTGTTCTTTATTTATTGTATTAGTTATCTTATTAATTTTTATATTTTTATTTATGATTACTATCTTATGTCTATTTTTTAATTATTATCACTTTATTAATTTAATATATATACACACATATACATATATTTTGTATATGTATTTTTTACGTGATTTTATCAAAAACAACCTCTATACCAGTTAGGAGTAAGGTTGTGTATTACTGAACCTCCATAGACTCTGTGTACTCACGAGACTTTCACTGGGTTATTGTTGTTGTTTTGTTTTGCTTTATTCACTAAAACAATTTCATCAATAAAGATCATATATTAAGTAACATCCCTTTAGATATTCTTGTTAAGCTCAACCATAGCTACTGTAAATAGGAAAAGGCTCAACAAGGATCCTTGGTGTAATCTGATATCTATAGAAAAATGCTCTGTATTTCCTCATATTGTCTTTACTTTATTCTTAACACTTTCAAATATATCCCTAATAACCCGTATATGAGTGACAGGAACTCCTTTAGCTTCTAAACACCTCCATGATTTCTCTAGGTACCCTATCATAAGCTTTCTCTAAATCAATCAAAATCATTTGTAGGTCCCTCTTTCTATCCCTATATATTCCATTACCAACTAAGGTGATGTATAGCTTTTTTCATGGACCTCGTTAGTATGAAACCAAATTAGTTCTCTGAGATAGTTATACCCTTTCTGACTCTCTTATCAATCACCATCTCTCATAACTTCATAGTGTGACTGAGTAGTTTGATGCCTCTATAGTTGTTACAACTTTGAATATCCCTTTTGTTCTTATAAAGAAGGATTAGCGCGCTAAGTCTCCACTCATCTAACATTTTGACAGACTTGAGGATCACATTAAAAAGCTTGGCTAACTAAGTAAGACCCTATTCTCCTAGGCTTTTCTACACCTCTATATGTAACTTAGCAAGTCATATTCTCTTTACACTCTTTATCTTCCTCAAAGATCCTCCAATGTCTTTTCTTGTGATACAACAATAATAAGTAAAGCTACATTATTACTTAGAAGTGCTAAGATCACCTAACAAAATATTGTTATCTACTCCTCTATGAAAAAAAACCTATAGTAATAGCTCTGTTGTCTTCTCTTGATGTCATTTTCATCCACAAACACTTATAATACTTCATCCTTTATACAACAATCCCTTGCTTTTCTTTCCTTAGTTCTCGCCAGGTTAAAAGTATCCTTTTCTCCATCTTTAGTTTCCAATATTTGATATAAGTTTTAGTATGCTCTACTTTTGGCTTCTAAGACTAAATTCTTTGCCTCTTTCTTTGCCAGCTTGTAACTCTCTCTATTGGCTACCCTCTCTTCATTCATGTTAACATCCAATAGAGCTTTATATGTAGCTTTCTTGATTTTCAACTTGTCTTGGATTTCTTCATTCCACTACTAAATCTCCTTCTTACTACCCTTAGTCCCTTTAGAAACTCCAAAGATCTCCTTAGATTCATTCGTTAAAAGAGTTTTTACTTTCACTCACATCTGTTTAGCAGCTTCTTCTAGTTTCATGCTTCTCTAGGCATTACTTTATCCCTAAGTTGTTTCACAGTGTCCCCTCTTAGATTCCACCATCTAAGGAACTTCTTTTATTTCTCCAACCTTTAAGTATAAAATCCATGACCAACAATCTATACTAAGTTGACAAGCATACATTAGGTATCACCTTGCAACTAAATTGATCACTTCGCCTTACAAAGAAGTAGTCAATCTAATTCTTCACATTTTTGTTACTAAAAGTTACTATGTGCATCTCTTTTTCATTAAAGAATGAGTTAGCTACCATCAAATAAAATGTTACTAAGAAGTCCAATAAAGTAGTCTCACTGTCATTCCTATCTCTATACTTAAAACCCCAATGAAAATAAGAATACCTGTTTAAGGTCGCCTTTATATGGCTATTAAAGCCTCCTTATAGAATAAGTTTTTCATAAAGGGAATATGTTGAATCACCTAATCCAGCTCTTCCTAAAATTGACGTTTAAGTTGTTCTTCCAATCCTACTTAGATTACATAAGCATACACCACATTGAAAACATCTTTCATCATAACCTTTAAGAAAAAAATCCTATTATTGGTCCTTTTGCTCTCACAACATGATGTATGAGTTCCTTGACAACCAAGATACCTACACCATTTAATTGTCTCAAATATCCTAAATACCAGAGCTTGAACCATTGATATCTTTCCCTTTAGCCCTATCCACTTTGTCTCATAGATGCACGCTATATTAATCTTATGTTTATCCAAAATCTCTACTAATTACAATGACTTTCCTATAAGAGTCCCATTATTATAGGAACCTATATGTAATCTATCAACATCTTCTCTCCTTTTAAACTCAAAAATCACTAAAGGACTAGCCCTAGCTTACCAGAAGAAGTCAAAGCAGCAACTTTTACCCACGCTAACACCCATCACAAGTTATACAAGACAAGCACAAAAAGGAACTAAACGACACAAAAACTACTTGAGAAAAGCAACAAGGATTGGAGCTTAGAAAATAAAGCTAGATAAAAGGGATAAAAAATATAAGTTGAAACAAATGACAAAAATTTTTATGTACTCAACTACTATGTGCTATTATGGACATTATGGTTATTTCTTCGTATTATTTTAAGTCTTTCCCTTAGCTTTCCTACTAGGTCTCCTCCTACTTCCTAATGTGACTTCTTCTTTATAAATAAAGTTTTGATTTTTTATCAGATGAATTGATAACTAGATTTATGTTTTCTTTAAAGGATAAATTCCTTTCCTGAACATTCTCCACCTTTTCTTTTTCAATTTATCATTCTTATTCAATTTCGTATTATCATCTATTTCCATCATTGGTTTTGTGCTACATGAAATAGCATTTGTCAAGCTTAGTTCTTATTCATTCCTCTCATCTTGGGAAGTAATTTGTATAAGTGTTTTTGGAAGCACCTTATTCATTTCCACTTCAATGAAAATTCTAATGTAGCTAATTCTATTTAAGACAATTGTGTTTCCATCCATAAATAGTGGCTTTCTAATGGAACTAGCTAGGCGGATTAATCATATCATGCTATAATACGAAAATGATAAATGATAATCATTTTTATGTTAGTTTTGCCTAATACCATACATGGCTTCCATTATTAGAGCAAAAATGGCTTCCCATTAACATGCCAAGGTCCTTACTCTAGAATTTTCAAAACATTAACTCTATCACTAAATTTAAACAAGAAGAAATCCTCTTTATTGATGAGCATTGTTTCCAGACCAAGGTTTTTCCATTTGTCTTCTGCCTAGTTCTTCATTAAGGAGAAGGATGGGGTCTTGTCTATAAAGTAACTAACTAGTGTGCTTGACCATCTTAAAGCTTCAGTCTAAAGGCCTTTCGGGGGTAGTGAGATCACCTGTGGGTCTTCTTCTTCTAATTAAGGAACTTATTTTAGTTTGAAATGTGGAGACAAGTCCCCTAAGACCTGGGACTGAGTCCTTCTCTTAGTTAATGTAGATGGATCCTGAGCTTGTAAGCTTGCTACAAACTCAATGGGGAGAGTAGTAGTCATCTCTAAGCCAAGATTTCGGCCCACTTAAAGGTTCAACTTCTGTTTTTGGAAGGAGAAAGCTTTATGACCTATTAGTTGGCTAAGAGAAGCGAGCTTAAGGGTGAGCTTGAGATGGGATTTGAGGGGTTAGAAGATGTTAGATATTGTTGGTGGCCAAAGAAAAGTAATTAAAGAGTATCAAAGACATGTTTAGCCAAAAATAAAACTAGGCAAGATAACCTATTTTTGTTACCTTAAAATGTAACAAAATTTTGAAAAAATAAGTATACAAAAGGTTTTGTTGTTGAAAATGAAAGTTAGACCTGTTGAAGAGAAGGAAGACACTCTCTCTTGCCAACTATTTGAAGAGGCATTACTTTATCTCTACCTCATCTTTTATAATAAGGTACAATCTAACCTAGAAATTATATCTTTCATTTATCTTTTCACGAATATTTATGCTTTTTCCTAATAAATGTTTAATGTTTATGCTTTTACATAATTTAGTTGTTCTAATATTTTTAAAAGTTTTAATTAGGTTCTTATATTAATTAAATTTTGCAATTGAGTTTCTTCATATTACTATCAATAAAAAATAAACCCAAAACTAGTTGGATGGGCCCAACTTTTTGGGCTGGGCTCTGTCAGGCAATGTATGAATGACGTCGTTTTTAAAATTTTTTAAATATATATATACTGAGGTCAGCCCGGCCTATTTCCATCCCCAATCGGATGGAGTAGAAAATGGATTTAAAATAGGTTTAAAAAATTCCACCACGAGATTTGTCTAAATCATAATGTTATATACAATATAAAACTAATGTTAAATAAATAGGTTCAATTACAACCATATCAACATAAAGTCACTTGAATAAGTTTTTAAATATTATTAATCTACACTATATTATTCAAATTTAAATTTATTATATTTTCTTCATACAAAAAGAAAATATTGCTAAATATTATTTTGCTTATCATGGGCATGCCATTTAATAAGGTCGAATTTCCATCTCTTCTCTCTATTTTTATTAAGGTATTTCGTGATTGTCACAATTCATTTCATCCACAAACTTCTCCAATTCATGTGTAAAATTTTAATTAACAAAAAATTACTCCAGTAGATAATTAAGGTAACTTATCACAAGTTTCTTATTCTCAATTCACTTCAAGTAACACATGCTATTAAAATACATTATTTGATACAATGAGTAGCTTTCTTATTTTATACCTAAAAAAGTGAAAGACAAAAGTTTTTCTTTGATTGATTTTTGTTTTAGAATTGTCTTTGATTGATTTACTAACACTTTATTGATTATGATTTTATAGTTGCCTCCATATTATTGATTGACTAAATCTGAATTTGACCTAAATGTATCATATGATCAATGATGATTTTTAGTCTTTAGTATAATTTAAGAAAATTATGGTGATAGAAAATGAGTAATATGATGTCATATTGAAGAATAGAAGCATTATTGGTCAAATAAGAAAAGATTGAATTTTGAAATCTGATTTTATATCCTTTAGTTTAGTTTTATTTGACCAACTTCTTTCAAGTTATGAGTATTTTTTAATTTCTATAGAGATCATTTATTCTAACTTTTATATATTGTTTGATATTTTGAGAAATTAACTTATTCACACTCATACGAGTTGATTTGATTATTTGTACTCTTTATGTATTGCTTGTTAGTAGTGTAAAGAAGAGGATTTTTAAACTGTTAAGATATAGTACCATCAACTTAACTTGCAATAGTTTATAGTCCTTTTTTTTCAATTTTTTTCTCATGAAGGTATGTGTTCTAACTAAATATGATGCATGTTTTAATGGAAAGGGAAATGTAATTAATGAAGTTCCATTATTGGTTGCAAAGGGTTTAGTATTGACATTCCTAATTGGAAATTATCCAAACAAGAAAAGGCTTTTCTTTAAAAAGAAGATGAAGAGAAAGAGGTTGAAGTAAAGTGCCTTTTCTCACAAGGAATAAGAATATAAAACTTGCTTTATTTTACATTTCTAAATGTCAAAGTTTTATCCTACGAAACTTTCTATCTATCAATATCGAGAGAGCTGACTTTGTTAGTTTTCAATTTGGTTTCATAATTAGGAATTTAAACTCATACTTTAAATCTTAATCTTACAATTTGGTAGAACTTTAAACTAAGGTGTAGTTTATCTAAAGGACTCATATAGGTTTAGTTTGCAAGTCGATTTAAAAATATAAGATCGCTTAATCAAAATCATCCTATCTACATTGTCAATTTGTTAAATCTAGATTTTGTCTAACTATGTTTGTCATGAGATGACAATTTATTATATCATTTATGGGCTTTATTAACTATATTTCTTTATTCAAATCTATATAGAGTGCATTCTTGTTTCTCTTTGTAAAACCTCCTTTTAGATTTAAAAATTTTGAGTTGATGAACATTGTCTCCATGTTAGAAGAACTTGTCATTTTTTATGCTAATATACAAACTATTAACAATCTAAACATATAAACTATAAAGGACATACACATTACAAAGTATCTTTTTTTGGTCGAGCATTCTTCATTAACTCTATATTCTGGTACAATTTAATTTGGACAAAATATAGCAATCTTAGATCCAATATTCATAAAAAATGTTGTGTTTTGAACAAACACATAAATCAAATTGTCAAAACATGATTTTAATGTAAATATCAACTCTAGAATTCCAAAGTACAGGATGTCATCTATATAAACATAATTTAGCTAAAGCTATATATTTAGTTTAATTTAATTTAAAATCAAAATGTAATATAGATCATGTAAACAAAGACTCACAAAAATGTATGAAAAAGAATGTAATAATAAAGACATAGTTATAAGTAGGACGTAACATTGATATAAATGGGATTTATTCAAACTCCACAACCTATTAATTGCTTGCTAGGTGGAATTATAACCAGGATTGGTTGATCATTGAACTTAAAATATGGAACCTTTCAATGAATCTCATGTCCTTCCTACCAAAGGTTATACAAATGGCAAAGAATACGAGTCTCTAAATCTCATGTTGACCCCATCTATTAGAGTTACAATTCATTTTCCTAATAACTTCTATATTGAAAATAAGTAACAACCAATAAAAATGTTATAACCCTAAATTGTTGTTTTGGGGATTTATAATTTTTAAAACCTTAAATTCTTAAACCACAATTTAGGGTTCCAAATATTTGGTGCCAATATCAAGCTCCTATGTGATTAATGTGGGCTTATAAGTTATAAAAATAATAGTTAAGTTGTTTGATGGAACTCTAACAAAAACTAGGATTTCATTAGTTTACTGGACAAATTATATGATTTTTTAAAATATGGTTAATAATCAATAATCCCAAACTTTTCACAATTTTGTAGTTATAAAGTGGCAATAAAATATCCGAACTTTCAATTTTCGTTGCAATTTTAAATTATATATAGGATGTCAAGACTCAGGCTAGTCCATTCCAGATATTACTAAAATTAAACTGAATAATATTGAAGACAAAAATTAAGAAAAAACCTAAACTTACTTTTTCCTCTCCCCTGCCCCTATTTTTCCAAAACATTTGTCACACTTAGAACACCCTCCCATCTACCCAATGTCTAATGATGTCATTCAAAGTTGCCTTTTTGTCTCTCTTCTCTAATCAGAACACCATTTCGCCTTCCCATCATCTATCCACTGCCTAACTTTCTTGTCCTGTCTGCCCATATTTTCCCTCTATCTGCCATAGTGAGAACACCTTTATGTCTGCCCACCATCTACCCACAGTCATTTTATGCTACCCATCATGTGCCACACTCATTCTCTTCCTACCTTCTTTCTCCCATTTATAATATGTTTTCTTTGACGATTAAACATATCTAGCTATAAAACTAGCCATTTTCCTTATAATTTCTCTTTGACACAAAAGTGAGCAGTTTTGTAATTATGACTCCATTTATTACAAGATTCATTATTTTGAGCTAGACGATCGTGATTAGTGTGATTGTTTTGCCCAATTTCCCGCATTTGGCGTTATTAGTGTGTTTCTCAATAGTTGTTTATGTCAATTGGCTAATTAAAGAAACTAGGCTAGTCTATTAATGTGAATTGATGCTTTTTGTGTGTATTGATGTGCCTTTACAATATGTATCTTGAATGAACTGTAATTTTGGTGTAATTCATGCTTTGGTTAAGTTTCTTATGCTAAAATGATTAAATGTCTTATGTGAAGTAAATCACGCGTTAGTATAGGTTTAATATTCGATATACAAAATGCACAAGAAGAGGGGGTTGAATTGTGTATTCTTTTTCGATGATCCCCTTTTTAAAACTTCTTGCAAAACTTGCTTTTTCTCAAAACTATTGAAAATCAGTATTAGGAAATATTGCAATTTATTTTCTAAATGCTTGTACGAAACAGTAAGATTATTAGATGAGAGTTGAGAGAGAGAGTCGACACGGCAGATTTATACTGGTTCACCCCAAACCGTGGGCTACGTCCAGTCCTCAGAATCCTTTCTGAGATTTCATTATACTTTGTAAAGATACAAGTATTCTTTTTTCCAAGCCTCTTCAGGTCTCTTATAGCAAGTATTCTTATCACATTTAGCCTCTTCAAGCTATCTGCTTTTGTTCTTTCAACTAAAAGATATTTTGAGTTTTGTTACAGATAAGAATAGCTCTAAGTTTAGCACAATAAGATTTCTAGCTTTTGAATTTCACTAACTCTTTCGAAAATCTCTAACTTCTGCAGTTTTTGACTCCGACTCATATTTATAGCCTTCGTCTTCAACCGGTTCTTGATAACTGCTTCTTTCTTCTTGTTTCTTGATCTTTGAAGAATTAGTTATTCAGTTGAATTCTGTAACTAACTCAAATTGATTAATCATCCGACATGGTATCGGGTCTTCCGTCTTAGTTTCTTCCGTCTTATTTCTATCATCTCATTTTCTGCTTTGGCTTCCGTCTCATTTTGCTTTCTGCTTTCGTCTCATATTGTTCCGTCTTATATTTGCTTCCGTCTCATTTTGCTTTCTGATTCTGTCTCATTTTGCTCTTCTTCCGTCTCACTTTCTTTCGTCTCACTATTGTATCTGCTTCCGTCTCATGTTTTGATCTTCATCAAAATCATTAAACGTAAAGTCATTTTGACTTAACATTATGGTGAAATGAAAAAGTATGTGTTGAAGAAAAAACTAAAATTCATGAACATTTGAACATTAAACAATATATATGTACAAATAATCATATTGTTTCTCAGATTTTAGTTGAGATTTGCATGAAATGTTTCAATCATTACTTTATGGTATGAAAAAAAAGTGGAAAACTATAGGGTAACTATAAGGTAAGTGTGTTAAGTATAGCAGTAACTAGCCTATCCAATAGCAGTTACTTCATCAATACCGAGTACTTTTCCTACAAGAACACCCATAATGGTAATTGTTGTGTTGTTCTTTACATCTTCTAAACTCTTTTGGTTTGTAATTTGATGGATTTTACGTATCATTCCTAAAAATGCTTCCTCAACATTTAAATTCTCCAAAGATGATGTGTTTATGAAACATGGGCCTTCATTTACTACAAAACTTTTACCTTCTTCTTTATAACCTTTTTCGAAATTCCCTAAATATGATTGGTTCCCTACGAGAGCCACCACCATATCTGATCCACTAAACTCTTTAAGCTCTTAAAACCATTTCTTAACATTGTCAAATGTAGCTCTCCTTGTAATACCATATGCTAGTAGAGCACCTAACCCTCCTTGACATAATGGTTATGTGATGGAAGCAAGATGATTAGGTAACATTGCTATAATTGTTTCTTTATTCCTTTATACTAAGAATTCATATTATCAATATTATCTCTTCTTCCTGATTTCAGCTTGTTGTGATGTTATTGAAGATTATGCAACTTGAATGTTACATGAAATTTGTAACTTTTAGAGTTATAAAATGACATTTTTAATCTTAGTGACATATGTCATAATATTTAATTTCAGTTATTTGACTCCACACATGGTTCATTTAGCTTCTATTGCTTTAAATTTTCATCTTATCTAATTAATGATGTTTAACTTAAAACTAATGATATGGTTGTAGATGTTGGTAAATTTTAAATTTTATTATGGTGGGGTGTTAGAAAGATATGAAAATAATAAATATGTTGGGCAAGATTAAAATGAACAAGGATATGGTTGTTGATGAACTTAGTATGCTGGTCCTAAAAGGTGTGTCAGAAGAAAAAGGACATAGAGTAATGCCTATATTTTACAAATTTTCTAATGAGTTAATTAGAAGCTTAAAGGAGTTAAGTTTGCACCATGATAAGGACATGTTGACAGTGCTCATTCATTTGGAAGAAATGAATTACCATAATGTTAAAAGTTTACTATAATTATGGTTTTGAGCATCTTACAATAGATAGTGAAGGTTTTGATTCCAATATTGACAATGCCTTTGAAACTAAACAGAACAAAATATGGATATGAATGATGAAGAGTTCTTCCAAGTTCAAGTGGAGGAAGATGATGAAGATTTCATTGTTATATAGATGAGTGAATTTGGAGATGTTTCGATTGAAGACAAGTTACTTGTAATTGATGATGAAGAATATTTTAGTTTAAGAACAAATGAGAAGAGATATGAAAAGATTGTACATGGTGGGTTTAAATGCAACAATGTTATGGATGAGTTGGAAGTTGTGGAAAGGATTGCAATAAAGATGGTGATTATTATGAAAAATCAAAACATACAATAAGGAAGTTCACATAGTTGGTGAAATGAATACGATGATAGTGATGCTAAAGTTTAATTACCAGTTTTTAGTGAAGATGGATGGTGTGAGGCATCTATTTTAAAAAAGAAATACATTGTCTTCAATCTTAAAATGAATATGAAGAATTTTAAGTTTGAAATTAGTATGAATTTTAAAGATGAGATGCAGTTAAGGGAAGCAATAAGAAACTATATAATTACTAATGGATGTGATATAAGGAATAGAAGGACTTTTGTAAGTAATCAATATAAGGCAAACTTTAAATATCCATACATGTGATGTTCATTTCTTAATGTGCTTTGACTTCTTCAACTTACATTACTTTTTTATTATAGGTTTCAGTGGATGCATTAAAGAATCTCTTCACAAAAGATGAGCATAGGAAATGCACCGATATGCAAATTGGCCTAGTGTTCATAAAAGCCACACATAAAGGAGTTTATTTTAGCAAGTGATGAGTTGCACAACAAAAGCAAGATTTGATGAGATAATGGAGCAGTTGAAGAATATTTCTAAGAATGCCTACGATGATTTCAAAGTTAGGAAAGTAGAAACTTTTGTGAAGACATTTATGGGCACAAGACCAAAGTTTGAAATAATTCACAACAACATATCTAAGAAATTTAATGGATTAATTTGTGAAGTTCATATAAAAAACTTGATTAATATGTTACAAGATATTTCAGTTACCTTAATGACTCAGATACATCAAAAAAAGGGATAAGATGCTTAAATCCACTTATGATATTTGCTTAAGAATGAGGAAGAAAATAGAGGTTGCATAATAGGAAATATGACATAGCATCACCAAGACTAATAGAAATTTGAAATTTGAAGTCACACTTTTTACGTTCAAGTTCATTGTTGATTTACAAGTACGAACTTATCAATGTAGACTTTTAGATTTAATAGGAATTCCATGTAAGCATATGATATATGCATAATTAACCATGTTTATACCCCATATTTAATGTATTTTTGCTTAATATTGTATACTTTAATTATAAATTTTGCACTTAATTTTCTTTAAATGTGTTTACATAGTATAATTTTCTTTATGGACTTAAAGGAGAAGAATTTGGATGAAAACACAGCATAAAACGAAGATTCAAAACATAAAAAGGATGCACAATCGTGCAATAGGCCGTGCACTTCTCTCTAGCCATGCAAATTCATAATTTATGGCATTTTAGATATGCAAGGTCTGATGCACAGTCGTGCATCAACCAATACATCTCCCCAAAAGCCTAAAATTTAATATAAAAGGACTTGTTCGACCTCAAATGAAGAGATTAGACTTCTAGAGATGATTCCAGACGTGGAGAACATCTAGAGGTAAGATATTGATCTAGGAGTGTCGAAAACACAAAGAAATGTTTGATTTCATTTTCTATTATGTGTAGCTAAACTTCTTTAGTGTCTAGTTTAAAAGAACCATAGTTTATGTTACAATATGTTTTAATTATTTTATTTAATACAACTATTTTGATTGATCTATTATGATTCGATTACATGTTTAATATATGTTCTAATAGACCTAGTAATATTATATCATAATCTAATTTCATATGTAAAGATTGGGAAATCCAAGTTTTGAATAGATCTACCATAATTGAAAGGAGTTGATTGCAATCCTAGAGATAGGATGACATAAAATTTTCGGATTATAGTCAAACCTAATAGAAAAATTCACAAATCGGTAAAGCAATTGTTGGGACCCCTTACCGAGACCCAACTGACATCATTTTTCTTACACTGACAACCTTGAGGGATCACTTGCGGTTTAATCAACATAGTGGTGAGCATTACATTAATCAAACTTATTCCTAAAACTCTCAACCTGATATGTTCAAGAATTCCTCCTCAATGGAATACAAAATAAAGGAATTTATATCTTAACAAAGGACCATGCTCATAACTAAAATCAATGTTGCCCTT
>JANVCL010316864.1:0-17879 GCA_026546855.1 Erythroxylum incrassatum
ACAGGGCATACACAAATGTATCTCCATTTTAACCACTTTCTACATTCAACCATCAACTCTTTTGAAAAACATCAAGCCCTAAACTTCTCTATACATTTACATGAAGGTAAACTCATCATACATACTTACAAAACACAACCATGAACATCTATGAGCATCAATTAACACACAAACACAAGTCTTTCACAAGCATAATTCAATCATCAATTCTCATCATGCTAGTTTCAATTCTACCATATGCACTACATATAACACAAAACTTACTTGCTTTAGCTCCTAATCTTCAAGTTCTCCAAGTAACACACCAAGACCTAGTTCCAACCACCACCATCGACCCCCATCATCCAAGAGTAGAAGAAGTAGGTTTTTGATAAGTAAGCAAGAGCAAGATGACAAGGAACAAGGAAGAGATGAAGCTAAGCTTAAGTTGAAGGAAATTACAACACATGAACAAGAAGGAGGGAAGCCACGAAGAAGAAGAGAAGAAAGCTCCAAAAAAATAACTCCAAATAGCTTGAGAAAGGGAGATGTCGTGAATGAGCAAAAGAGAGAGCTTAATTGACAAGTAAACTTAGGTTTAATTACTTAAATACATGGCTCTAAAGAAGCCACTTGGCACACTTCTAATAAACCCTTCTAAATTAATCAATTTCAAGCCCAATTTCCCATAAACAACACTTGTCAATTATTCTTATACTCATATGGCCAAAATTCAATTCCATAGGCACTAAATTCTAATACCGGTTATCAGTTGGTCTGCCCCTCGGCATTTTTCCTAGTCCGGGATTTACTCCCGAAAAATTTCAAGAAAATTCCTAAAATTCTCCAAAATTATAAAATCAATAATGTCATTCTCTAAATAAATTTTCAAGATCAAAAACCCACAATTCTCAAACCAATCGCAAGTAGGACCAAATATACCGGGAAAGTCAATGGATGCATGTACAAATAATTTCATGTGCAACAAATTCATTGTTCACAAGATAAGTATGTCACATTATGCATGAACAGGTTCCTAAACTCTCACTAAACACCCATATTTCCTATTTTACCCTTCCCACTGATACCGGGATGTTACAAGATCTCCATGAATAAATGCAATTTTCACATCTAACTGCTCAAGATGCAAGTCATATATAGCATACATTGCCAGAACTACTTGAACTGTACTGAGTCGAACCATAGGAGAAAATATTTCGTTAAAATCAATACCTTCTTTTTTAGCATATCCTTTTACCACCAATCTAGCACGATATCGCTCTATTTGATCATCACCACTCCGCTTGATCTTGTAAACCTATTTATTGCCAATAGGCTTTCTTCCTTGCGGCAGTGATACCAGCTCCCATATCTTATTCTTATACAGAGCTTCAATTTCTTCCTGCATTGCTACCATCCACTGAGATGCATTTGAACTAGTCATTCCTTCTTGAAGAGTTGATGGCTCTCCATCCTTAGTTAAAAGACAGTATGCAATATTGCTTTCCATAATATAATCTGAGTGCCAGCTTGGTGCTCTTCTCATACGAGTTGGTCTCCAAGTGTCTGAAACATCATATTCAACTGGTTCTTGCTCCTCGTGCTCTGGTGCAGCTTCAGAAGAATCATTTTGATCAACTTCTCTATCACTTGTACTGTTGTAGTTTCTGTATTCTCTTGTACAGTGCCAACATTTTCTGCTTACTTTTGATCTTTATCTTTCATGAAGATAACATCCCTGCTGATAACAATCTTGTGGGTAGTGGGATCCCACATATGATACCCCTTCAAACCTTTAGCATACCCTAAGAAAATGCATCTTCTGGATTTTAGATTCAACTTTGTAGTTTCTTGGGCATTGAACATCATATAGGCAGGACTTCCAAATATATGGAGGTTGGAATAATCCATTGGTTCTCTAGTTCACATCTCTATCGGTGTCTTCAACTCAATTGCAGTCGATGGAGGTCGATTCACCACATAACATGCGGTATTAACAGCTTCTGCCTAGAATTTCTTATCTAAGCTTACAGTTCTCATCATCGCTCTTGTTCTTTCCAATAGAGTTCTATTCATCCGCTCTGCTACTCCATTTTATTGAGGAGTGTATGTCGTCGTGAACTGCCTTTTGATGCCTTCTTGCTTATAGAATTCATCAAAATTTTTCCAATATATTCACCTCCATTATCTGAGCGCAAACACTTGATCTTTTTACTAGATTCGAGTTCCACCCGTGCTTTGTAAAATTTGAAAGTTGGAAACACATATGCTTTTCGCTTGATAGGAAACACTCAACATCTCCTCGAATAATCATCAATGAATGATACAAAGAAATTTGCTCCTCCTAGGAACGAAACTGGTGCTTGCCATACATCAGAGTGAATTAATTCTAGAATTTCTTTGCTTCTAAACTTTGATGTGTTAAACTTTAAAAGATATTGCTTACTCACAATGCAATGCTCACAGAAGGGTAGTGATACCTTTGTGAAACCTGGAGGTAAATTCTTCTCTGCAAGTATCTTCATTCCTTGTTCTGACATATGTCCAAACTTTCTATGCCACATCATTGCAGATTTGTGGTTTGGACTAGTCACCGCAATAGATGCCAACCCTTTTTGCAAAATTACTCCCTTCAGCATGTACAGATTTGCAACAATCTTCTCTGCTTTCATAAATACTAGCGCTCCTTTAATTACTTTCATGATCTTGTTTTAAATTTTAAATCTGAAACTGAGATCATCCAGTTGTCCTACAGACAACAAATTCTTCTTCAAGCCCTCCACATGTCGCAGTTTATCAATGGTCTGAGTTATCCCATCATATATCTTTAACTTGATGGTGCCGATACCAACGATCTTCAGAGCTTAATCATTACAGCTATACACAATCCCTCAGAGACAGATTCATATTGATGGAATCATTCTCTTCGAGAGGTCATATGAAAAGTAGCTGCTGAATCGAGAAGCCATACATCAACAAATCTTCTCTTACCTCCAATAGTCGTTGCTGCTTCACAGACCATTGCACCTCCATTATCTGAAGTATTTGCTGCATTTTCTTGAGAAAAAAAATCTTTCTTATTTAGATTCCAACAATCCTTCTACAGGTGTCCTTTCTTGCTATAATTGTAGCACTTGAAATTCTTCTTTCTTCTGGATTTTGATCTACCAAGATTATGACTCCCACTTGGGACACGTTCCATTGATCTTCCTCTCATCACTGTTAAGGCCTCAGCTTGTTGCGAATTTGCTAGCCTGTCTATCTTATTTTTACGTCGACTCTCTTCTTCCAGAATAACAGCTGCAATATTGTCGAAGACTAGAGTGTATGTGTTGTTTGTTAGATTGATGATGAGTTAATCATACGAATCTGGTAGACTTTAGAGTAGGAGTTTCGGATATTCACTTATCTCTATTGTATGCCCTAATGATGTGAGTTGGGAAAATAGAATATTTAAAGTATTTAAGTGCTCCGTTACCAAAGTGGATTCTGCCATGCTAAAGTTTATAGTTTCCTCTTCATAATTTTTTTTGTTGTAGAGTGATTTGGCCTCGTACAGTTTTGTGAGGTGATCTCATATTTCCTTTGCAAACTTCTTTTCCTTTATGCTGGATAATACTCCATCAGCTAAAGCTAGGTGAAGATTAGCTACTGCATTCCCGTCCATCTCGTTCCATTTTTCATCTATAACTCCAACTGGCTGTTCACTAATGGCAGCCAGACAATTATCTTTCCTTAAGATTGCCTTTATTTTCAACTTCGACAATGAGAAATTACCCCCATTGAACTTCTCAATCTCAAATTTTGCTGTCATTGCTTCTATCACGAACAGAATTTAGCTCTCACTATTTCACATGAATAGTACATGTACTCATGAATAATCCCCGTATATATGAATAGTACCTATACGTATGAATAGTATATATATGTGTGAATAGTAATGTACACATGAATAGTATTGTATACATGAATAGTACCACACACGTGAACTACAGTAACTGCACAATATAATGCAAAAATAAATGAATGAACAGTTGTCACCTTTTGGTTACTATTCATCAACTTTCATTGTGCTCACCGAAACTCCGCACGAGTTACGCAAAAAAATTCGTCGTAATTTTTGACCTTACTTTGATACTACTTGTTGTGAAAATCGATCGGATTAGAGCATGTTCGCAGCTAAATAGGACTAAGGAAATAGTAATGAACACACAAATTTTACGTAGAAAACTCCCAAATTACAGTAAAAACTACAAGCAAGGATAGAAGACTTTTACTATTGAGAAAACTAGATAATTACAAGGAAAAACTAGATAAAAAATGTACATAATAATTTTGTATCTCTCTTTCTCTCTCTCACACACACCTCACTTTCTCTCTTTTTTCCTGCTCTGTTTGTTATGCTCTTTTTGCGTCATCTCCTGCCTATAAATAGGTAGGAGACAGGCCAGCTATCCTTTTACTTGTTAATGTTCAACAATGCATACCATATCCTTTGATATGGTCAACTTTGGTGCCTACCATTTTTGACATTTGTGATGATATTGAAATCTTCCATTGTATTCTACCAGCCTGGAGATCAATCAGGAAACACCTTTCATCACTAAGGTGAATAGTTAAAGGGACACCGGGTCACCTTGCCTAATCTTTTTAGCATTTCTAAAAGGTAAAATAGGAACCCCATTCACTGTAATACTGAAGGAAGTAGATTCAAAGCATTGAATAATCCAGTTTTTGAATTTTAGTGGCAGCCTTATAGCTTCCAAACATTTTTGTAAATACTTCCAGCTAATGGTGTCATACGCTTTGAAAAAATCAATCTTAAAAAAATTAGCTTTGGATATGTTTACTAGATTTGTAGTCCCCTGATAGCTCTGGTAGGATTAATATGTTGTCGCCAATATTACGCTCAGGTAAAATTGCCCCATGCGCCTCATTAATAACCTTCGTCAACACTACTTTCAATATTGAAGCAAGGAGTTTAGAATGGCTTTATTGTAAAAGTGGGAAAATTCTGTAGCAAAATGGTTTTGTGGACACACACAAACGTCTCATTTGATTTCATATATAAAGGAATTCAAAACATCCAAAATAGACTTCTACAACACACCTTTCTTCTGTAATATCATCTATTTTAAGCTAACAACTTTCCTTCCCCCAATATTTCCTATTTAAGCTAAGACAATGCTTCTAACAGCATAAAACTACAAAACAGAACAACAACAAAACAGAAATTTTGTCCTACTCCATTCTTATGAACAAAAACAGCTTTAGATGGACAGACTAGAAAAGTCTCTGCAACAAATCTCTGCTTCCTTTTGTTTTTTCTCGCTTCAGCAACTTCCTTTTTCCATGGACAGCAGCAGCAGCAGCAGAGGAGTTTAGCATGCAAATTCATCTTCTCCAACATTTATAAACTGTTGTGCAACAGGATATAGGACGAAAGTCATTCATCGAAGAAGGGTTTTTCTTCTTGGGAGTAAGACATATAAGGGTATGATTCACTTCCTTGAGCAATTTATTAGAAGAGAAGGATTCTAGAATTGCATCAGCAAAGAGATTACTAGTAACTTCCCATGATTTCTGAAAAAACATTGTTGTGAATCCATCTGGGCTTAGAGATTTGGAAGGATTGAGACTAAATGTTGGAAAAAATAGAAACACATAGTGCTACATGAAATTGAAAAACAAGAACTATACGAGAGAGAAAATATGATAGCAAAGAATGAAAAATAGGAAGCATATTTATTCATAGAAGCTGCATAATTTATACAGGAAAGGATAACAAACTTTCTTAACCTACAGCCACTTCCAATTCAAAAATTGGATAAAACTAAATCAGAAAAATCTGCAACTAACAGCTACATGATCTAGAAAGTTTAGCAACTAAACTTCACCAAGTCTTTAGCTTAAACAAGATAAATAATAAATTGTAAACCAAAAGGTAAAGCAGTAAAAATAAGTTGGAACGAAAATGCCAAACATCTAACACTAAACAGCACTTCTTTAACTTCTTGAGGAGTGAATGGAGCAGTTAGCATAACACTTGGGAAAAATTCAGTACCTCTCCCACTCGAAATCCCTGTTACGAACTGTCGTATGGTCCCATAAGTTACTGGAAGAAATCCCTGATGAATTTGCTCATGTCTTGTTGGTTTGTCATCACATTCGTACAACTATCTTGCAATGCAGAAATTGTATTGGTGTTCCTCCGTCCAAGAATAAAAGCATGGAAATATTTGGCGTTAGCGTCCCCGTCTCTAAGCCAGTTCATTTTGGCTTTTTGTCTTAAGTTAGCATTTTGAAACTCCAACCCCCTCAATGTTCCTGAGCTCAACATTAGATGGATCATGATAACAGGCGTCTTTTGCTTCCACTAATTGCTGTTTGATGGCTGTGAGGCTTTGGTTCTTCCCTTTAACAAATTGGTTAAGAGCTACCTTTACTAGTTTTAATTTCTGCATTTGCTGAAAAGCCTTGTAGCTATGTACTTCTTGCCTCCAACATTGTTGAACAATCTCCAGAAAATCCTCCATTTGCGTGAATCCATTGAAAAATCAAAATGGAGCTCCAACTCGAACTGCTTCTGTCATCTTCTGGATGAGTATAAAGGAGTGGTTTGATAAAACATTCTCTCCAAAGTGTGCAAAGGACTGAGGAAATCTGCTCAACCGATCTTGATTTACCAAGGCGCTATCAAGTTTCTTTCTTATCAACATTGCTCCTTGCTGCTTATATATCCACATAAATAACCTTCCTGTAGCCCGGAGATCCAGCAGACTCACATGTTGGTATAGCTGCGTAAGTTCCCTACTAGCCCCCATATTATATCTCGCACCACCATCTATTTCATTAGAACTCAATGAACAATTGAAGTCCCCTGCTACTATCCACAGGTTTTGTAAAGCTGCATGGATACTCTGCATGTTAGACCACAATTTCACCATCTGAAACACAAAGTTAGAGGCATATATTAGTGTGATTTCAAACGGACGAGCATTGTCTCTCATCTGGCAATGAAGATGAACAAACTGATCACTTATACTGCTAGCTGTTACCACAATGTAATCAGAGTTGTATAAACATATAATACGTCCATTGTAATGATATGTATGATTTGTAATTGTCTGCCATTGACTACCCAAAAAAGACAACCCCTTCCGGATGAGTGGGGCTTTTATTTTAGTCTCTAACAATCCTACCAACAGTGGTTTTCTATCGAACACCAAATCCCTCACCATGGATTGTTTAAGAGGGTCATTTAGCCCTCTTGTATCCCATATCAATAAATTCATCTAAGGGGAGACTACCTTCTGTTTTGCCTTCCTTCTACCAGTTCTTCTTCTGGAATTTGTGGGACTCACTTTAGGAACTTCTGCACCTCCCTCGGTACTGGTTTTCTCTGTCTGTATCATGATCAGGTTTATTGGGTCAACCAGTAGTGTTTCCTGCACATTGTTTCCTCTCCCTGTACTTCAACATACTGACTATCCACTACCTTTCTTGTTAGCTCAATAGCAACTTCTATCGAGTTCAGAGTTATCTTCGCAACATTCTCGGTATCTGCTTGTATATTCCCTTACTCATGATCTGAGTTATCTGGACATGAGTTATTCTAGACTTCATTGCTAGTGTTCTTCTCTGCCTGTAGCACGATCAGCTTGTTGGGAACATCGGTTTGAGTTTCTTGCATTGAATTGTCATATATTCTTGCCTCAACATCTTGAATATCCAATGCATTACTAGTCATCTCAATAGCATTTTCCATCGGGTTAAATATGTCATTCTCAAAATCTATCTGCATTTTTCCTGTCTCATGAACTCAATTTCCATCAACTGGATTATTTAGGATTGCATTTCCCTTGGTCTTATCCGGCTGAACCAACATCCGAGCATTTAAACTTCAGGTTATGCCTCCTGCCCAATGGTTTCATCTTCCCTTGCTTCAACATCCTGAGTATCCACAACAGTTGAATTATTTGGGACCATTGCTTTTGATCGTATCCACACCAGTTGAATTATTTAGGACTGCATTACTTTTGTTCTGTTCATTGTCCACTGTCATGGTATCTCCATTCCTACCAATCTCTACTGTCTTGGGTCTCTATTGTCTTGGGTTCCAGCCCCAATATCTCCTCATTCCAACCAGTTTTAGAAAAAGGTTACGCGCTTTTTAATGTGCTAACCCATCCAAAGTTACTGGAAGCAAGAATATAAATGAAGTGAATTAGGCCAAACGCAATAGAATTGCTAATTTTGATCTAAGAATTTGAGAAGCACAAGATCAAGGAATTATAAGCAATAAAGGAATATGTTGGCATGCTTCTTGGTGTTATTAAAAAACTAAGATTTTTTATACCAATTTTTGTGATTTTAAGATAGTTTAAAAAATCATAACAATAATTTTTGAAAATTTTGAGTCTACAATTGCAACTTCAAAAAAATCAAATGATTTGTTAAACACCACTTTAATAAAATTATTGAATGCATTACAGATATATGACAAAAAAAAGAGGCTTATGAGACAAGTAAGATTTCCAAAGAGAGTTTTTTTAAGTCAAATTACAAAATAAAAATTGTACCAAGAATGAGAAAAGAAAAGCATAATAACGATAATTCTGAAGGTTTTGGTCGTAAAGATAATAATGACAAAGGAAACAACATTCAATACTTACCATGTATCAAAAATAATCATCCAAACAAAAATTGTTGGCGAAGGCCAAATACAAAGATGTCATAAAGCTGTCAGTTAGGGTACATAAAAGCGATGTAGAAGTATCCATAACGGTAAGCAGAAGTTTAAGCTACTAAAGACCAACCTCAAGAGGAGAAGCTATTTGTGATATAAGGTTTTATAACAAACAATTCCACGTAAGGTTGGCTTGTAAGTAGTGGTTGTATAAAGCATATGACGTATGATCAAAAGATCTTTCAAAGGACTTGACAAAACTAGTATTTCTAAAGTTAGACATAAAAAATAGAGTATAAATTATTGTAAAAGGCATAAGAACACTAACAATCAAAGATACATAAGTTTGAAATTTTGATGTTTTATATGGTCTTAAAATTAATCAATTTTTTTATTTTTGCTCAAATATTGGAAAAAGGTTATAAGGTGTTATTTAAATTCAAAAATTACATAAATAAATATACCAAAGACAAGGAGGTATCTAGAATCTAAAAAAGGAAAAACTTTTTCCTTAAGTTTGTTGAAAGAGGACCATATTTATAGTACGTAAAGAAGACATCAATATAGTGATTTAGTATACTTTCAGAGGACCATATTTATAGTACGTAAAGAAGACATCAATATAGTGATTTAGTATACTTTCACTATATTGCTCAACTTTTTATAAAAAAGAACACTCTTGTGGAAGGCTTACTTAAATTTGAGCATGACCTATGCACATGTGAAGCCTCTCAGTATAAAAGGCAGACAAATCTATCTTTTAAACATAAAAAGGTTTAGAGGATTACACAAAAATTTTAATTGAAGGTCACGAATGTGGGAGAAATTAATAAAAAAAATATAATATATTTTATGTTACCTTTATTGATGATCAAACAATAATGTGCTAAGTTTAATTACGGAACTTAAACTTGAGCTTCTTAACATCTTTAAAAAGTTTAAAACTTAGGTGGAAACTTAAAGTAGATGTAGAATATAAGTGATCGTATAAGATTATTGGAACTAAATACATCTTTAAAAATCTGATAAGCTTTGTAAAGATGTAGGCATTTTACAAACGTGTGGGGGAATAAAAACATGGTAGAGATGACTAGGTGCTTGCTTTATTATAAATATTTGTCAAAATTGATATTGCTTGAGGTTATAAATACAACAATTTGCTTACTAAACAAATTTCTAATAAAAGCCATGCAAAAAAGTCGTCCATTTGAAAAATAATGTGATAAAAATCAAAGTTGTTTGAACTAAGAATATTTAGCTACATGTGTTTCTCTTATATTTCTTAAGATAAAAGTGATAAGTTAGATAATAAGACCAAACTAGGTACTGTTTGCAGGTTAAAGTTCAATTTCAAAGAATTATAAAATCTACCGGTCATGAATTGATAAAGTAATTGTCAATAGGGATGTCTAATTCAATGAATTAGAAAATTAAAGCTAATAAAATGATAAGATGCTTCAGTCTCATTATATGCTTGACAATGTGGATGAATTACAAGTTCGAAGAACTAAGTCACTATTTAACATTTGCTATAGGTATAATGTTATTGATTGAATCTGGTTCAGCCAGATTCTGCTGAGGTTGAGCGTTGTTGCATGGATCCATTGTTCTGCGTGATCTCGGGTGCTGAATACCTGCAAAACAAATAAAGGCATGCCGGGGGTTAGTTCCCGGAAGGCCACTCTGACGCTCAAGTTAGTCTTTTATAGAATATTTAGCTGCTAAGAACAGAGAAGAGGCTAGGGTAGCAATCTCGTACCTGAATCACGGTAGAATAGTACCTTATATATGAAATAGACGCTAGGTTTAGGTCTTTACGTAGATCTTTGTATTTGCATGGAATTCTAACACCTGATGGGCCATGGACGTGTAGAGATGGGCCTGGGCCTAGCACAACTGACCCAACCAGTATCCAAAAACTAATTCTTTTAAGATAGTTGGCTATTGTGATGCAGATTATGTAGGTGATAAAATGGATCAAAAAAGCACAAGTGGTCACTATCAATTTCTTGAAGGATGTTTAGTTTCTTGGTTTTGTAAGAAACAAAATTGCACAGTGCTTTAAACAATAAAGTGGAATATATAGCAGCCACTAGTTGTTGTGTTCAAATCTTACGGATGAAGCATTAACTCTAAGATTTTTCTCTAAACTTTTCTCATATTCCTATATTATGTGATAATACTAGTGCAATAAATCTTTCTAAAATTCCTCTGCATCATTCTAGGACTAAGCATATAGAAATCAAGCATCATTTTCTTATAGATCATGTTTTAGAAGGTACCATTGATCTTTTTGCATGTTAATACTAAAAATCAAGTAGTTGATGTCTTCACTAAACCACTCTCTGAAGATAGATTTTGCGTGTTGAGAAATGAGCCTAGTATGTGTAAACTATCTGATATTATATCTATTTGAATTTTTTTATGTTACTCTCTCTGCTAACATTAGCAGGATCCTTCTTCTTTAGAAGGCTCCCCTCAGGTTTGATGCTTCTTCTTAGTATACTAGGCTCCTTATAGTTTAGAAGGACCCTTCATTTTATAAAACTCCTCTCGATTTACATAAAGCGTATTAACATATCCCAAAAAGGAAATCATTCATGGCGTCATTTCAGTTTTTAAAAAACGGGCGCGTAGTTTTAGCAAGCAATTGTATGAAACTGACAAAAGAGACGCAAATGATCACACTTCCTCTTTTGGTGCGTACAGCTGCCTATACTCATAATCATAATCATTATCTTTCTCAAAAGCGTTGTTCATTTTCCTTCTAACTTTCTTCCTTCTCTCTGTTTTTCCCCTCTGCACCTAAACTTTAAGCCTTCTCTTTATTTTTTTTCTCTAACCTTAATGACAAGAACCAAGTCAAAGGGATATAAGAAGATTGTGGTTTCAACTTCCAGCCATGAACAAACTCTCATTTCTGAGTCTTCTTCTCTATCTCTAATAGTAAGCTCTTTAAACACTCATATTGGGCCTATCTCTGTTTCCTCTAAGCCTCAAAATTCAAAAACACACTTTCAGGAAACTCTAGAGGAAAGAAAAATGCAAATTTTGGCTATGTTATCCCTATAATCAAACTCAGACTCTTCCTCTAAAAGTAATGAACCTTCAGTCGAACAACAATTTGTATCTAACTTTAGTGGAGGAGAAGAAGAAGAAAAAGAAGAATAAAAAAAGAAAGAAGAAGAAGGGAATAACGAAGAAGAAGAAGAAGATTCCTCGAGTGAGGGGGAGGAAATAAGAAGATTAATATTTCATATACCCTTCCTTACTCTAACCACTCTTACTCCTTCCACTACTCCTAAAACTGATCCTAAGAATAAGAAAGTGCCTGAAGTGCACTGGATTGTAAACGATGATGGATCAGATGAAGAACTGGCTCCATTAATAAGGAGACAATAGACCAGAGGAAGTATTGCAAAACAAGCTCTAAAAATGAAGAAACTACTAAAGCATAAAAGAAAGAAGAAAAAGAATCAAGGAAAAGAAAAAGAGAGGAAATAAGAAAAGGAAAAGAGCTTTTGGTCGAAGAAAAGACTGAGGACCAATTTGTTAGGGATGAACCAATGTTTGAAGAACCCTTGTTTAAAGAAATCGCTAAGGCCAAGAGAACTAAATCAAAGAAACTTATTGTACTCTAGAAGGGAAAACCCTTATCTCCAATAAAGTTTTTCTAATTAATGGAAGCATAAGTAAGGTACAAGATGCACTACAAAAAGAGAAAGGTGGTAACAGGACCCATCTTGGCTCCCAACCTATTCGATGATATTGGTATTCTCATCACACCCTTCTTTCTTGTTGTTGGTTGGGAGAACTTTTTAAATTTGGATGAAAAAGTGTGTGATGAAATGGTAAGGTGTTTCTACCATTTCATCACACACATAAAAAGAGAAGAAATAGATGGGAAGCTGGCAATCATCTCATGGGTACATGAGTGCAAGATTCTGGTTACAGAGGGAATCTTGGGGAACATTCTGGGTGTAATTCCAGTTGGTAGGACTGATGTTCCCTGTCACAAATGGGATGTTGTTGACATTAATCTGGGGGAGGCGTGGACATTATATGTCTGCATACTGAGAAAGCCCATAAAGGGATACCCTTGTATAAACACTTAGACCTACTACCAACATGCCTTGCATCCATTTCAGCTACTTCAATTTTTCTAAGGATTAGCTCAACAAAAAGGTGCATCCTTTTAGATACGTATGTAGTCTACAATCTTTTAAAGGTTAATAAGATGAACCCCCCAACAATGATTCTAAAGTTTATGGTGGACAAGGGAAGTCACAAGAATATCACTAGTGGCCTACTATATGGGATGACGTTGACCAAGATTTTTGCTTATTTTGGAGTGCCTTTTCACAACCTAAATTGGTATGAGCCTGCAAAGTTCCATTCTTTAATTCCCTACCAATTCAGTTACAAGCTAAAAGATAATGTGTGGTTAAATAAGAAAACAGAAAGAGTAGCAAATCTTTTAGGTCTTACCCCACAAATGTCAACTCTTATTCCTCTCCAGAGTTCCAATGATCTAATCCTTGAACAACTGAAGAAATTATTTCAAATAAAAAACAAATACATAGCCAAATAGACAATATGCAAAATCAGATTCTTGATTTGCAAATGTTGCTTAGAACAAATGATTGATTATTGTCTTTGTTTTCTTGCTTGGTTTGTTCCTGAATACTAATGATTTTATTTGATTCCTTGCTTAGAAAAATGACTGATTATTGTCTTTGTTTTCTTGCTTGGTTTGTTCCTGAATACTAATGATTTTATTTGATGCCTTAATTTCTCTTTCCCTCTATTCTTTTTGATAATGATATACATTATGTCTTGACGATATAGTTGTTAATGATATATTCTGTTGAAATTATAGAGTTTAAATCTGTGATAAACAAATGATAAGCTCATTTCTTTAGAATTCATACTCCTTCTAATTATAACTACAAGTAAAGTCTACAAATATCTTTCAAAACCTTTTATTATTATTTAAATTTTGAAAATATATCTATTATTGTTTGTTATCATCAACAAGGGAGAGATTGTTAGCTTAAGGTTTATGATTAACGATTTTGATGATAACTGTATAATATTTCAAATTTCAAATTTGATTTATTTCCTTGTATAATTAACGGTCTAATTCTCAAAAGAAAACAAAATCATAAGAAATACACTTTCTTTCTTACAAGAACCTTCTTTATGAACTCACTTCATAAGAAATGGTTTATCCGAAAGGATCCTACTAATTATGAAGGTTGTATATTAGCCCCGTGATTACTGGAAGATTTTTGACAAAGATGACATCGAAGTTACTCAAATTTAAATCCACGTAATTGACTAAGGATGCAAGTGAAGGAGCAGCTAGTTGAACAAAAATGCCTTCTTAAGGAAGAGTTACTACTTTTGCAAACGTAGACCAGACTCTTGAAAAACATCTATAGCATCAATTCTCTTGAAAGTGATATCATTGTCAAAACTATTATGCTTTAGAAAGTGAAATTTCGTTTTGAGAGAGACCATTGAAACTCATATCGAGCAAATTATATTTTCATCTATTTAGGGCTTGTAGAGGCTAGCTAAATACTACTAGTTCGGAAGGTTGGAGAACCTTGAAAAATATATAATTGTGAGCTTGAAGAGGCTTCGCAAATTGCTATTTGGGATTTTAGTGAAACACTCAAGTTGGATACTTGGGGACTGGACGTAAGCTTGAGTTATAAGCCAAACCAGTATAAATTGACTGCGTCATTCTTTATCACCTCTTATCTTTTAAATTTCCGCATTATATTGTTTGCATTTTCATTTTGCAAGAGGCTCCTTCACTTTTAAAATAGGCTTTTTCTATTTTTATATCGCAAGGGTTTTTTTTTCAAATATTAGCAGACTCCTATCAATTAAAAAGGCCTTTTCTTTTTTAACATTAATAAGCTCCTTTCAAATAACAAAATCTTCTCAATTTCAAGGTTAACATGATCCTTTTGAAAGTTTAGAGGACCCTTCTATTTATAAATATATTTTGTTTAGGCGGATCTTATCTTTTTTTTAGTAAATCAGAAAAATTAATAAATGAAACAAAATATGTACGAAGAGTTCCCTTTGTTTGATTTATCAATCAATTGTCAAATACAAGCTAATATCTAGTGACTGAAATATTATAATATCCATTGACTGAAATATTGGAGAAGTTTCTGTGGAAGAGGTGGCCTCATAAGTCGTAACTATTTGAAAGTGTTTTCTGATTAACAGTTTTATTGCTTTGCTTTAGAGCAAAAAGGCCACGCTGCACCTGCAACCCTTTTTCACGAGTTGCTTTTCTGTTTTTGTCTTTTTCTACGCCGACTCCTTATGGAGTAAATAATTTTTATTTATAATGATATATTAATTATATATAAGGGTTTTACAAGGTTATATTATTATTCTGGTTAGTCTTTGAACAGGATAAGAATTAAAAGTGATGATACTTGTTTTGTTAATTTCAGGACTATAAGAGTTATTTAAGTAGAAGGAAAAGTGTGCATGGTTTTTGTTAATGTTGCAATAATGGGAAGGGTTTTGTTTGGATTTGGAACTGAGTCGTTGTGATGATGAATAGGCAATAAGGAGATTGTAGGTCTGTTGCTTTCTCATATCAGCTTTACTAATCTTATCAATTTTTCAGACAACTTTACCGATGGGTATACGATTTATGTCGGTAATTGGCAACAATTTTTTAACCATTGCTAATTTTTTGTCGGTAATTCATTGTTTTTTTTTTTGCATGATCATGCCGTCTCGTATTTATAAATGCTTTTAATTCCACGTAAAAGCATGTATACTTGTTGAATTTAAGAAGGAAATATAATGGATTCATTAAATCGCAAAATGGGGGTAAATACAAGGGGCTTAGAATTGGTAGCTAGTTGTATGCGTCTCTGGCGTCCCTTTCATGAACTTAACTGTTTGGGTTGTGAGAGTCAACTTCAAACTTTATGATTATTAACACCACCATTATAAAATAGGAGTATGACATTTTTAGCAGATACAATGTGACAATACATTTCAAAGAAATTATGGTTATATCTATGCAAGTGGCTTCCCATATCTTATTGACTGGAAATGCAATAATCAAAAAGATATAAGTCAGATTTCCACCGAATTTTCCCTTTCTGAGGTTGTACAATGTCAAATTTGTAGTTCGATCGGTGCATAAATGCTTGATGTGTAGCTTTCGTGAGATGGGTACCATTTATTTTGGAGCGTTGAGAAGGGAAAAGAAAAGCTTAATGATGTGGAGCTTTCGTGAGATGGACAACACCTATTTAAGTCGTGCGTCATCAATAAACCGTGACCTGAAAAAAAATTAAGAAAAAAGTTTAATTTAGTGCTTCAATATCTAATAAAAATATAGCTAATATCTTAAATTTAATATTCATTAGTGAATTCCAAACTTATAGATCCTAATTAAACATGTCTTCTAAATTTTACATTTGTAAATATAGACATTAATTAAATGCATTTCTCAAATCCTGTATTTCAATAAACATATATTAAGAAAATTATAATAACAAACCCTTTACATTGAAGAAACCAACGACTCTTCTCATAGCTCTCTTCATCCCTTAGGACCTTTACACCTCTTCCACCTTTTGGCATAGTTTAATTATTGTTTGTTAAGATATAGATTATGATATCTTGTTATTTAATTTTGAGCATCATTTATATTTGAACTTAGTTCGACTCTTTCAAGCTAAAGTTGATTTGATTTAAAATCCTAATTAAGATGAGATTTGTACTGACTTAAAGATTGATTTCTCATCAAAGTGCATTGTCAAATCTTTGATCTCAACTTGTAGAGGACGTGGCTGAACATCATTTAATGGAAATTTCTTTTTGTTTGTCATCAAAAGATTGGTCACCTCGTCCTTATACTGATATGATTTACTCCTCGCCACAACTGGTATATTACATCTATCAATTATAAACTGATTTCATGTATATCCTATTTTGGTATAATGGCTATTTAAAGAAGCATATTTTTGGAGATTTGGTTTGATGATTCGTAGCTATAGTGTGGCTAGGATTTATATGTGTAGTCGTTTTTTTAGAAGAAAAATGATAAGTTTTGGGTGACTTCACTGTTGGGATTTCTAGGGTTATTTGTGATGATGTTTAGTAGCTGATTGTGTCAAGAAATCATTCTATCTGTTCTTACTTTTTCTGTAAAGAATCACATGACTTTGGCAGAATCATTTTAGTTGGGTTTTTCTCTAGTCTTTGTCATTGATTGAGAGGTTTAGTGATTTTCTTTTGTTTTTGGTGATTTGATTGGGTGATATGTAATTGTGTAGTATGATTGTTAATGCATTTTTCTGCTGTTATAGCATGACTTAAGGGGGCTGCATAATTGTTAATGGTCAATTGTGTTATTTTCCATTCTTAAACCACCATTAATGGCAATTCTGGTTACTGTTCTTTTGTGGTGTTTGTGTAAGTTTTGTTAGGTTGATCAGTGATTGATCGTGTTTGTTTTGGTGGTTGTAGATAATGGAGGTGTTGTGCGAAAAATTTCAGTAGTTGGTGTGTATTTTGTAATTTAGATTTTTGCAACATTTCAGTCAAGAAATGTTTATTTTGTTGGAGATTTTTTTACAGCTATGTGTGTAACATCCCGTTACCTATGGGAAGGGTATAATAGGAAATATAAGTGAGCAGTGAGAGCTTAGTAATGCAATTGCATGTTTATGCATTATGTGACTTACATATATTGTGAAAAATGAATTTCTTGCACATGAAATTCTTGTACATGCATTCATTGACATTCCCGGTATATTTGGTCATAAATGTGATTGGTTTGATACTTTTGGGTTATTGGTATTAAAAATTTATTTGGAGAGTGAAATTAATGATTTAGTAATTTTGGAGAATTTTAGGAAATTTTTCGGGGTAAATTCTGGACTAGAAAAAATATCAAATGACAGACCAACTGATAACCGGTAGTAAAATTTATTGTCAAATATTAGACTTTTGGATGTATGGCTTTAGAAATTATTGACAAGTGTTATTTATTGGAACTTGAGCTTGAAATTGATTAGTTTATAAAGGAAAAGCTTGAAGCTTGACATGTGGCAATACATGTGGCAAGTTCTAAGTCGTGTCTTTTATTTAGCCTAAGTTTACTATTAATTGAAGCTCTTCCCTTGCTCCCACACGACACTCACTTTTCTAAGGC